>JASDQU010435464.1:4262-14587 GCA_032191745.1 Picea mariana | reverse complement strand
CATGCAATTAAATCAATGTGCCAATGTTCATGGCCTCATTTTCACATGATGCCTCCATGCATTGTTTTTCAGATTACCACATTTCTATGTCAGGCTCTCCACTTTGGTGAGTTAGAACTTAGCCAACCTCTCACTTCATGATTAACCTTATCAACATTCATAGTTAAAAAAATTCAAATCTGTTTCTTTCCTTGAGATGATCATGATCTCAAATCAACACACATGAAATTAACAAATTTTACATACATGCAATTACACATTCATTATTTACTGATAGCCAAGGCATTAGTACTCATGTCTACTTCACTTCCTCTCCCTACGACTTCCACAAATATTTTAGGATAAAGGAAGATCTCCCTTCTACCATGTACAATCCTATACTTTCCCTTTCATACAAACATGCATTTAGCACATGTGCTACTTATGAGTAGAATTATTTACTCATTCATGATTAACCAATTGAACATGGCATAACTACTTATACATTTATTGCAAATATTTCAATATATTTTAGTTTAAATACTATGGGTTCCTCCCTCTGTCATACATTGTCTAGGTATTAATTACATATGTGCAGTCAAATCAACATCCTATGCATATAAATACAATATAAAAATTTCTTGAAGGAAGTTCTTACCCAATTCCTTCTAAGTTACATGCTACAAAGGCATGATAATTCTTGTACATGTCTAGCCACCAACAAGATTCTTGATATTACCTTATTAATTATATGATTCATGGGGACTCATAAGGTCTCTTCATCAATATTTATTTCAACAACAACCTTCTTGTCCTTATTCTATGCATGATATTGTCCATTGTTGGCATGCAACATGCATACCCAAGGTTAATCATCAATACACCAACAAAACCCTTAGACACCGGCCCTTTTGGCATCACTGCAAGCAAGTGAAGTCTCACCAGAGGCATCTAGAGGGGATGCAACAACCAAGGTTATACATTTATGAGGGGTAGTAAGGCATTCAACATGTCTTTATTGACCATCTACTCATGTGCACAGGTTCCATTAATTAACAATTACTTATCGGGTGACATACCATGTGTGTGACATTCCTTTACTTGATATTCATTCATTTACCAATTACTTCAGTGTGTGGCATTATAAAATCATATATGAATAACACATTCAACATACTTAATCATTTATCATCATTGCATCCTAACAATAATCATCATAACATGCAAAACAACACATCACAACACAAGGGTTTAATGTGTTTCACCCAACTTGGGCTAAGTCCGCAATGAATGGCTTATTATATTAGTCATTTAAAATCTTTTACAACAATGCACTGCTCTTACAAAAGATGCAACAGTAACATTACACAAACATGCCTAGTCATTTTTCTGTAGTGTGATCCTACCTCCGAAAACCTATATCATAACATCCGATCAATTAGCCAAAAAATTAGTTCACTTCTCATTCATCCACTACTCGAACTCTCAGAACATCTCTACCCAAAAACCCTTTGCATATTTATACATCAAAATAGGGCTAAGCCCGTTACTATGTGGACAAAATGTCCCAAAATCCTAACTACTTTCCACCTTTTGTGGGCCACTATGTCACACTTCCTCCTATTTCGCGCTTTGACTTCTTAAAGTCTACTCTTGTTGCGTTCTCTAATCCATCTTCTAACTTCTTTTTATTATTTGAATTATTCCAGTGTAGATCCCAAAACCTAGCCAAAATGTATCCAAAACTCCTATCCAATAGGCCCCCAACACTTACCCGTGGCTCATCCCGAGCCACTCAGGCCTTATTCTAGTTCACCATGAATTTTTCAAAGGTATATTTTTCTACCATGGCCTCCACCTTTAGCTCTATCTCCTTCAGAAAAATTGTCTTGACTGTCTTGGCAGTAGTCCAAGCCTAGATCTTCTCAATTCTTTCTTCAACTACCTATTTTATTATGCCTCGAGTCTTTTATAAGGTCATTTTCACCATATATGCTTCTTTCTATAATATGTTGATATTTTTTGCATGAGATTTCTCCTCTACCCTTAGTTGATTCATTTCTGAATATAGCTTCTTGTTCTCATCCATTGTTGTTACCACCTATGCGAGTGGTAATGTGCCCATTACAAATTTTAACTTGTATGCCTTTTCCTATGCAACGTAGATCTTCTGGCTAATCTCCTATTTTTGCTTGTCTTCAGTTAGTTGCATCCAAACACCCATGGTTTATACATAAATTTTAGCACATTATACCTCTAGGATCTTTATACTTTCCACAATTGTTGTCAATGTCTACTCCATTTTCTCCTTTTCTTTAGGTGGATTTCTTGGTGTCATGTGCACTTATAAATCGACTATCCATGCATGGAATCCTTGAATAGATTCACTTATATTTGTTAATTTTTTCTTCTACTGGAGCCTCCATCTCTGTCTGTGCCTCAAGGAGTTCTTTGTATACCTTCTCGAGTGCTTGCTACATTCTTTCAACCTTCTTCTCAATATCATCGCACTCCCACTTGAACTTGTTGTACTCCATCTTCAATGAGACATTTTCTGCCATAACCTTAACTAAGTCGCTATATGTCTTCTTTGAACATGAGTGCATCTCTCATGTCACACTCATCAACAATTATTGTAGTAAATCTATTGGCAGTTAAGATAGCACTAAGTCAATGTGAACTAGTTCCATTTCATGTTCATGTATATCTATCATGGGAAATTATACATCCGCTATCACTAACTTGATCAATATCCATTCGCCTGCTAATGCTAATGAATAAGAGATTTTTGGCCCTATCTCCCTAATATTTGTAGTAAGTGTTGTTTATTCCTCCTCTGTCTGTTACCCTGGCACGATGTTTGTTGCTTCTAGTAGTTGGTGCAACTCATCCATCTGCTCCTGCATGCATTTGTCTCCTATCTTATCCAAATCTTCCTCTGTCAAAGATCGGATAGCCACTTCCTTGATGGATTTTTTCTTTATCCATTGTGGCATGGATCTCCCTGTCTTTGGTTCTTTGCGCTTCTTGTCTTTGTGCAATGCTATCTGTTGGGTTGTCTCCTCCAGGCCCTTTCCTCTTTCTTGTGTGTCTCCTTCTCCATCATCATCATTTATCTCTTGCACTTGTGGGTTTTGTTTCTCTGATGGCCCTACTTCTACTAGTGGAATATTCCACTTGTCATCCCAATTGACCAGAATATGGCCCATGTCATCTTTAGTCAACATGTATTGTGTTGGAAACCATTGTGTTAAGAACCAAATATCAAAATAGCATAAAAAACTCAAAATAAGCACTCAACACCTTAACAAAGAGATAAATTTAGATAATAAGACTCTTCAAGGGGGAAACCTCCTTATACATCATATGAATTCATAAATACAAGATGATTCCAAATGAAAAGGTATCCTTGGTATATGTAGGAGACTAGGAGGTACAATTACAACTAATGGACCCAATCCGACATAAATAAAATAACAATACTAATAAAATAACAATACTAATAATCTAGCAACCCCTGTTCTATGCCATGATACCACTAGGGGAATTATTAGACTCTCTGCTTATTCCTCTACTCTCTTATTCATGGAATATTCAATGCTTCCATCCAAACATTACTTGTCTACTTATGGGTTACTTCACCTAAATTCTTTTTGACCTTCTATTGCATAAGCTCGACCTCTATTACATTGATTCTATCCCATGCAGTCCCCCATACCTAATATGATTCTTCTCTCTAGAACCAGGGATGTCTCCTTTTCACACCCCCTTGCGTGTCTCTTCCCTCCTTCTCCAAGAAAGTTATCGACTAGTAATTCTTTCTTATTTTAGAATAATTCGGGTCAACCAGTGAAATTTAGGTGTTACTTTGTTGTACCATGGATGATAGTATTCAAATATCCTGCCAGACTTCCATACCTGTATCCATTAGGGTTTTTTTGTTTTTCAATTATCAACCCCCTCTCTTTAATCAATTCCCTTTGAAATTACGAAAAAGGGAATTAACTCGATTATTCCCAAAAATAGTTTAGTAAGGTGAAATGGGGTCTCTAGCATGATAAACCCCTCACTATTCCCTCTCATTGTATCATTTCTAGTAAGAGTTCTCCACCCATCAGTTAGTTGTTTGGATTTCTTTTACATTACAAAATTTACAAGCCATAGCATGGAAATATTATCTCCATACTGGGGTGTTACATTCTCGTCCCCCAAGATGGGATTAAAAATGGTCATCCCCTAATTAACTTTTTCACCAAGCTGGGTATCAAATATTCTGAGTGACATCTGGTGCTCAAGTATCACAGTGGTCTGCATACATACATCCAGGAATAAATGTATTTTTTGGACATTTCATCCTTAGGCACGTTCTATCGATATTCCATCAAAATCAAGCATAAGATTAAACAAAATATGCGATAGTTTGGGTCTGGGAGCCCCTTATAGTAGAAGCAGGGCAATGGTAGCACCAACCCGCAGAAAAAAGGACAGAGCAAAGATGGATAGCCTCAGGAAAACCAGTCTAAGCCACAAGAAAAGAAGGACAACAAAAAGATGAACAAAGTTACTGGGAAGTGGTGCGACTTCCATAAGAGCCCCTGGCATAACACTGTTGATTGTCTCTTAAAGTAGTCATTGGTGGAAGAGGTGAAATCGTTTGAATAGGATGAGGGTTCCGAATCTGATTCAAAAAAAACAAAGGGGAGACAGATCATTGACGCAGAACCCCGTGCCACTATTGCTACCACCAATATCCATCCCGGTGATCTTGATGAGCTAGAGGAAGGAGAACACCTCTTTCATTCACAAATGTGGGTGAAAGGCACTAAGTTGCACTTCATTATTGATAGTGGTATCCAAAATAAACTCATCTCAGCAAAGGTCATCAAGTGACTGGCCTTGTTCACAATGCTTCACTTGCAACCCTATACCATTGGATGGCTCTGCCAAGGGAGATATCTTCACATCATCCAACAGTGCCACCTATTATATGACATCAATCCATTCAAAGATGAGGTATTGTGTGATGTTTCCCACCTTGAAGTTTGTGATGTTCTTTTGGACCAACCCTATTTATGGAAATTTCATGCTATATATGAGTCTAGGCCTCACAGTGTTATTATTACTTTGAACATGAAATTGTACAGGATACCCAAAGTAGTCCCATCTAGTGCCATTTCCTTGATATTTGCAAAGAAGTGCAGGAAGGTCATCTCTCAAACCTAGAAGTTTTTCTTCTTCGTGATTCACTCTCATAGTTAGCAAAATATTGTAGCCACATCCATGGATGACCTCTCCACATAGTAGAAGAAAGTGGATATGGTCGTGGAAGAATACAAAGACATGTTCTCCTCACCTACTGGGGTACCTATGCAATGTTAGGTCAAGCACTCCATCGATATGACCCCCAATGCACCACTACACAATGGACCAGTCTATCATTGTTGTCTATTAAAAAATGAAGATATCAACCATTAGAACTAAGAAATACTCCACAAGGGGAACATTTGACCCAACTCATCGCCTTGTGGAAGCCCAATCATACTGGTGCAGAAGAAATATGGGACGTGAAGACTCTACATTGATTACTAGGCCCTAAATAAAATCATAGTCAGGAACCGATACCTGGTTACCTGAATCGACGATCTCCTTGATCAGCTCAAGGGAGCCAAATACTTCAGTAATATTGAACTAAAGTCTAGCTACCATCAGGTCCCAATAAGGAGACATATGTATGGAAGACTACCTTCAAGTCAAAATAAGGTATTTTTGAATGGATGGTCATGCCCTTTGGTTTGAAAAATTCCCCAACAACTTTCATGAGGATGTTGGAAGATATCGTGCAACCTTTCACCAATTCTTTTGTAGTGGTTTATATAGATGACATCCTCATCTACAATAAGACTTGGGTGGAACACTGGCAACACATTCAAAAGCTTCTTCACACTCTGCGATAACAAAAGCTATATGCCAACTTGGAAAAATGTTCCTTCATAATGGACAAAGTCCACTTCCTAGGCTACATTGTTGATGTGCATGGTGTGCATGTGGATCCAACCAAGATCCAAGTCATCCATGACTGGCCAGGCCAAACCATGCTCACTCAGGTTTGGATCTTCTTAGTCCTTGCCAATTTCTATCAGAGGTTCATGTTGGGATTCTCCCATATTCCATGGCCCCTCAACTAAGTAACCAGGGGTGGTGGTAAGGACAAATTTTTGTTGGGACTGTCCCAACAACAAGAATTTGTTGATCTAAAGCAATGCTTGTGCTCAACCCTAGTGCTTTCATTACCTAACCTGCAATAACCCTTTGAAATCAAGACAAATGATTCAAACTATGTTGTGGGTGAAGTCCTCACTCAGCACGAACACCCTGTGGCCTATCATAGTGAGACATTATCATATGTCCTCCATAAGTACCCTACTTACAACAAATAAATGTAATCCATTGTGCAAGACTTCTGCTAGTGGAAGCATTACATTTTGAGAAGGAGATAGTCATCCACATTGATCATAATCCATTGTAGTTTATGTAGACATAAGGTAAATTGTTGAATGACCACCATTAGAGGTGGTCACATGCTTGCAGAAGTTCCACCTCAACATAAATTATAAAACATGAAGTACCAACCAAGTCGTTGATTTCCTCAGGTGACCTTTGGTCATAGAACTCACCATGGTGCTAGAATCTTGTGGCCACGAGACCTCCAAATGGCCCCGTCTCTATGAGACAGATCTTGACTTTGCCAACACCTACCAGATGTTGGGCGCAAATACAACTGTCACTAATTTCCATATTCAGGATGGGATGCTATGCCATTTGGGCAAACTCTACGTTCCATCAAGCGAGAAAAAGAAGCTAATTTGGGAATACCACTACATTTGGGTGGTAGGATACTTCAACGTGGTAAAGATAGTGGAAGTGCTACAACAATACTTCTACTGGCTGAAACTTTGACATGATGTCATCAAGCATATTCATTCCTACACTACCTGTGTTATTTCCAAACCGACCAATAAGAAACAAGGCCTATACACCCCTTTTCTCACTCCCGTCAGGCCCTGGGAATCCATCTCAATGGACTGCATGTCGGGCCTTCCATTGACCAAGAAGGGAAATGACTGTGTTTTTTTGGTTGCCAATATTTTTTCCAAGATGGCGATTATGGCTACTTGCAAGAAGAGCATCACAGTAGAGGCCAATTCCAAGCTCTTGTTTGAACGAGTGTGGGTACATTTTGGTATCCCCCAAAAAATTATCTTAGATTGGGACAGTCAGTTACTCAACACATTCTAGTTGAGCCTCTAGTCACCACTGGACATGTAACTCACCAAATTCACTTCCTTCCACCCCTAGATGGATGGCCAAACTGAGGTCATCAACCGAATGATCATTCATATCATGTGCATGTACAATTCCAAGCAACCCCACACATGGGATGAGATTCTTCCCTATGTTCAACACAACTACAACAAAGCCATACATAGCTCAACCAACCACAAATCCTTTCAGGTGGGGTTGGAATTTCAACCATTGGGTCCCATGGGTGTTGCACTACCCTTTGCGGCCACCCAAGCATGGGTGTTGCACTACCCTTTGCGGCCACCCAAGCAGAATCATCCCATGATCTGACTAAAGATAAAAAATCCACCCTATTCATTAAGAGGATATAGCACATTTGACAATAGGTTTAGGATATTTTACAGAAGTCTAATGCCAAGTACAAACAATGCCATGATCAAAATCGGGTGCAAAATAGGTTTCAGGTGGGAGACAAAGTTTGGTTTCACTTGCAAAAAGAATTCCTTACTGGGTCTCATAAAACTCTTCATCCACTCAATTATGGACCTTACAACATCACCAAGGCTATGCGTGATAATGATTTTTATCTCAACATTCCCCCCTTCCTTGTCTTGCACCCAGTGTTCAATGTGGACCTCCTTTGGCCATATTTTCCACCATTATTGGACACCTTGGATATAGTAGAACAATTGACACCAACAAAGCTCAAACCTAACTACATGGAATAGAAATGCATTGATGATATCATGGAAACACATGTCAATGGCACTCACTAGCAGAGGATCCAACTTTATCGGGTTGTCAAAGCAGGGTAACTTATGCACCAAGGCAAGTGGCTTACTCAGGGCCAAATTCAACATAAATTTTCTCATCTAATCAGGGATCTCAACGCAATGGAGACTATTTCTTCCTAATGGGGGAGGATTGATCTAGGAGGTTATTAGTGGCCACCCACCTATTCCAACTGGCTCAAAATAGTTTTCTGGCAATTTACTATTTTTAGCAGTTTTTTGGGTCCCAAAATTCAAGGGCCATTTTGAGGGCCTAAACAATGTTTTTTCATGATCAGGCACCTCAATAATACTTTAAGTCTTTTCTTGAGATCCCAAATGAATATCCTCATCAATAAATTTCCAACAATCTATCATGCGCCCTAAACGTAGATCGTATGCAAAAGTTACGACCCCGGGAAGTTGATGTACTAACTTACCCCAACGGGGCCCACATGACTTTTGGCGCTTCATCTCCTAGGGTTAGTTTTTTGGATTTCTAGGGTTTTGGAATTCATGTTTATTGTAAAAATGTCTTTATATCCTCATTGTACTCATATTCTTGTGAATGAGCGTAGCCATCACATCTCTTCTCAGAGATAAGATGCCACCATTCTAGAAAGCTTGTTTCAGTCTACATTTTACAGTTTCAACATATTTCTTATTTAATAGAAGTCTAGTTTTAATGTATCATTACTGTTATTCATTGTGTCTCTGTGTTAATATTATAAATCTATGTTTTCATTTCGTTCTGCTCATAAATCTGGATCACGGTCACTCACCTTCTAGGAGCAATCATCCCCTTCTCTGTGGTATATTCCTTGGGGCAATCCATCTTTCCTACCAAGGATTTCTTGAGCAAGAAGAGAATAGAGACTCACATAGTCTTATAGTTGAGCTATCCCTCTATATTTCTCTCCAACACAACAACAAAATATCATAGGTGGTCATGGCATGTCATGGGGTTCTCCTGTCATAACAGTGACATATTTCCATGCTTTCTAGTTCAATATCCATCCTCTATCCTTCTAGGACATATTTTTAATCTCACCTGTATCACACACATACAACAACTGTGAGATATCATTATATAAATTAAAATTAAAATTTTCTTCTCAAATATGTTACCCACAAATTTCAAATTTCATTTATCAATTTCAAGATGTGTTCCATACATGAGCTCTTATTTTTCCACAAGCATGATATTCCCTCTCATAACAGTTTGGATTTCCTTTCCCCACAACAAGAATCAACCTCCCTTATGGACTTACATTGCTTCCATATATAGGAGCATTTTTCTCACAATTTGTTAGTTTTCATTTATCCAAAGAGATTTGTTAGTATTCTATGCACAACACATTTGCACTGTCTCCCAATTGAGCTTAAAATTGCTCATTTTAACAATCAATTCACTTATATTCACTAGTCATATGATATGGGATGATAAAATCATTCCTCATACATGTATTATTTTATCATGCAAATACTTTCATAATGCAATCAAACTTCTCATGCAATTAAATCAATGTGCCAATGTTCATGGCCTCATTTTCACATGATCCCTCCATGCATTGTTTTTCAGATTACCACATTTTTATGTCAGGCTCTCCACTTTGGTGAGTTAGAACTTAGCCAGCCTCTCACTTCATGATTAACCTTATCAACATTCATAGTTAAAAAAATTCAAATGTGTTTCTTTCCTTGAGATGATCATGATCTCAAATCAACACACATGAAATTAACAAATTTTACATACATGCAATTACACATTCATTATTTACTGATAGCCAAGGCATTAGTACTCATGTCTACTTCACTTCCTCTCCCTACCACTTCCACAAATATTTTAGGATAAAGGAACATCTCCCTTCTACCATGTACAATCCTATACTTTCCCTTTCATACAAACATGCATTTAGCACATGTGCTACTTATGAGCAGAATTATTTACTCATTCATGATTAACCAATTGAACATGGCATAACTACTTATACATTTATTGCAAATATTTCAATATATTTTAGTTTATACTATGGGTTCCTCCCTCTGTCATACATTGTCTAGGTATTAATTACATATGTGCATTCAAATCAACATCATATGCATATAAATACAATATAAAAATTTCTTGAAGGAAGTTCTTACCCAATTCCTTCTAAGTTACATGCTACAAAGGCATGATAATTCTTGTACATGTCTAGATACCAACAACATTCTTGATATTACCTTATTAATTATATGATTCATGGGGACTCATAAGGTCTCTTCATCAAT
>JASDQU010435463.1:28709-44323 GCA_032191745.1 Picea mariana | reverse complement strand
TGCATGGATACCACCTATACTTCATGCTTCTTGCCACGTGTCTGCTATAATTTCCATTTGCCTCTGCTACTTCGGGCTTCTCATTCTCCCTCAGTCCTGCCATAACAGTGCATTTATTCCCATTCCAACCCGACAGGGACTATGTTGCCATGCAACACTTGTTTATTTTAGTATTTAAATATTTATATTCACACTAAACCTTGTTAGTAAAGGAAAATTATGTACTCTTCTTGGTTGGAGAGGTGGCTAAAATTATGTGTTTGGTTAGTTATCCACATTTCTAATGTGTATCTAAAGAATGGTTTGATAAATTTGGTATGCATTTGTGTTTTTATTGGGTGTTGGAGACATCACCATTGTTAGGGAGAGCTGATGACCTTGTTGAAGGTATAAAGTACAACTAGTGTGATTTTGATGATTGGTTCTATGAAGTTTTATTTGGTTGCAGTGCCATAAGAGATATTTTTTTGTAGGCGACATCTTCGACACCCATCACTTGGACTAAGCTCAGTGCAGGGAGGTGGCCAAAGCTATAGGCTATGCTAATCACCTACATTTCTTATGCATATATGGAGAATGGTTTGACCAATTTGGTTCATAATTGCATTTTCAATGTTTACTAGAAATGATGCCATTGTTTGGAAGCCTTTATGATGTTGCTTAAGGTTTGGTTGCAAGAAGAATGGGGACAAAGGGTTTTCTAGAAGAGGCATATTGCAAAATAATTTAAGGAATTTTCTTTGGCTATCAATTTGGATATATAGATGCTTCATGGCCCGCAACCAAGGGTTTGGATTTGGATTTGTAGAAACTCCTTACTCTTTCAATATTACATTAGATAATTGTTGGTTCCTAGCTAGAGATGTTGGTTTCTACCTATAGATGATGTAGTAAGTTAATATGGAAAGTAGAAAATGAATTCCATGATGACATTGTAGGATATATGAATGATGGGATCAATTTGCATTTGGAGCTCCTTTTCCCAATTTTCATTTTTTGAATTGAATCCCATTTTCATTTGGATGTGGCCATTCCTCAAATAGGACTTTGATTATTTATAAGGTTTGAGAAGCTAAGGGCAAGGAGCTTGCAGAGGCAAGGCTTTCCATTGAACTTTGAGGTATAAATACTTCAATTGTATTTCATGTGTTGGCTTTAAATGCATTTTCTTGAAGTGACAAATCTATGTTTCTAAGAATATTTCCAAGAACCTCAAATGTAGACAATGGTTATGGTTGGACATCTAATTTCTCTCTATATTTTCCTAAAAAGAATGAATATATTTGTTTCAAATTTGTAGGTTGCTCTCTATATTTGAGTTGTAAATGATAAGTTCATATTGCCATCATATTTTTTGCAATTTACTGTAAGATTGCAAGCATGGGTAATTTTAAGGATGAAAATTCATATTAAAATGTAGAAACCTGGGCTAATCTTACTAGTCCTTAATATGCAAAATGTAAAATGTTTGGCGATAGTTTTGTAAAAATATTCAAATTTCTAAGGATTTTATATTGTTTCTATAAAATTTTGGTGATATTTATGGTAAAATAATTTTATTCTATGGAATTTGGGCGAATCATTTTTAGAAAGATTTGAAATTGACGAATATTTTTTTGGGAAAAACCATGGAAAATTAGCCCATTTGCGAAATTTAGCCCCTAAATCATCTATGACTGCAGGTCTTCTAAATCTTTAGCTATGGGACATATAGTGAGAAAGAGAAATACCCATGATAGAGATACACAACACAATAGATAAATGCAACATAGAAGAGCCATGTAACTAGGACCTTATTGCACATTACCTCTTTGGTCAATAGCTAGGATCTCATTGTGTCTTAGGCCCTGTTGAATTCCCACCCGTAATGGATGAAGAATTGAAATCAATATAGATAGGAAGAAACATGTGGTACCAATACTAACTATGCCTTTTCCCCTACCGTTGTAGGTTATACATGTGTATTCCCATTTGGAACATATGTATTGTCACTGGTTCTAGGTATCAATTTAGCAATTGATTTTGTAGATTCAATTGTAATTTGATATTTACTCAGTGGATCGTTGGCCTACTTTCAACTAGTTTTTCTAAAAGTCATTCGGTTATAAAGTTGGGGCTCAATGCTTAGATTTGGAACTGTAATAGGATGAATAAATGTGAGGCTAGGGTGGTGGATAGAGGGCAGTGCAAGATGAAAACTTTATGAGGTGGAGGGTGGAGTTTCTATATTTTTAATGACGGTGGCAAATGCCAATATAGATGAAATGTACAATTAATCTTGAAACCTATAGGCATTAAAGAACTTCTCCAATCGCAAGAAGTTGCRATTGGATCTAGAATAAGACTTCAAGTCGATCAACCAAGGAAATGATGAATAAATAGATTTAAGTATGTASAAAAAATAATAAAATTCAATACCTAATATAAAACTATGAAAAACAAAGATAAATTTATGATCAATCACAAGTCATTCACATCTGCTTCCTCCTTCACTTTTTGAAATTTCTTCAAACTTACCACCCTCAAGTCGCGCCCTTGAAAAATTCACCCTCCCAATGTTCCTYTGTGGAGTGTTTCTATATATAGCYACTGACAATCCTGACTAGGAGGACTCATCTTCTTGAAATCGTTCTTAGATTYTGATCTAATTGACTGACATTGAAATTAGATCTAGCAGACTATTCTCAACTTCCTCACCCTCATGTCGTGCGAGTAGTGGCTTCACTGTAATTTTGAGTAGAGCGAAACCATAGCCAAATCAATAGTCACCAACTATTTCCAACTACCCTATCTCCATATACATTTTTAGGTTTCCCTTCTTGATGAATGAGTTAACAAATTGAGCAGCCAAAAGGGCAAGCCAAAGAATCTTCGAAATGACGAACATAAAATGAGAATAAATCATAAATAATGAGCAAGAAAACATGTGGCGTAATATACTAATGACGGTAAACTAGAAATGATCATCTCAAACTCAATGGTTTAGGAGAACTAAGTTTTGAACAAAACCCTCCCTAAAAAATACATAATTAATACCTTCATCATCTATAGTAACAATCCCATGTGAATAACAACCTCTCTTTTTCTTTGAATATGGTAATAAMCTCTTACATGCGAGCCTTCAAGTTGTTAATGGAGAAAAGTTGAAGTGTGCAGCATACTCAATGAGCACTTGGAGTATAGAATAGTATCTTGCATGGTCAAATAATGTTGCTAATTAATAAAGTTAAAATTAATTCAAATAAATAAATTGATTTGTAAATTGAATTAGAGTATAGAATGTGAGGGAGTAAATGCAAATTATAGAGAAAGAAAGCAATCATAGACTGCTCATTCCTTTGACTTAAACTTAACCTAGTGCCTTTGAGCCAATCGGTCAAGTTTCCCACCTTCCCATCTTGACTCAAGGGTTCCCATTGAGTATGAGAGAGGGTAGAAAGAGGTGTGTGAGACCACCAATGAACCTCTTGTTAAATGTAGTCTCATGACAAGTTTTATTATTATTTAAATATATAATATGTGTATAATTATTGTTATATGAAATTGCTTGGAAGTTTCTTTTTAAACTAGATGGTTATAAATATATTCTTTCCATTAAAAAACAAAATAGGTATTGATGTAAAGAATACTCATGCACTTTTCCACAATGCTTCTTATTTTGATGACGTGTTTTCTTTTGTTTTGCTGACATGTCTTCTTTCTATTTGATTAAAAAACATTAGGATGGGCTAATGATTGAGGTGGTCATGTGTGGGTGGGGACTCTCCTAGTACGCCAATAATGGGCTAAAGATAAAATAAAGATTTGAATGCGACACATAATTCAAAAACCTCAGAAACCAAACCATACCATAAGGTATCAAAGTAAATCATGACTCTCTTGAAAATAACAAATAATTTAATGGATTGTGAATATGTGGTTACCCTTTATGATGCTCTTCATTAAGGGACCACTCATTATATCTTTCATTATGTGAATGTTTCTTTCTCTAAAAGGAAGCACAATATACTAGGGATTCTATGAATGTTGTCACATCAAAAGCTTTATTTATATATAAATGGTGGAACCTTTTTCAGATTTTTTATATTTTTTTTCAATTGTATTAATGAAGTTATGGATAATGTTGTTTAAAGAAAATTAGATCAGATGATTTTAATAAATGTTAAATGTTTGGATGGGAAAGTTCTACAAGTATTTACTATATTATTTTGAGAAACATAAATATAATATGTTAGTGAACAAAAATAAAATTGTAGGTTAAAGATTTTAAGAAATGAAGATATTTTTTGGTGATATTTGTTTGAAATTTGATGAAAAAATGTTGGATTCGTAGATTTAAGTGATTATTTCTGTAAAATTCCAGTGTCTTGGGAGTTTTTTAGCATGTTGAATCCATTTCTGCATTCAGAAATGGATTTTGAACAACAAAAAAATARTGATTCGTGTAAATTTATGTCGTTATATTCCGGTGAAAAAAACCATTTAGTAGAACAACTAACCAACACCCCCAAAAAATAGTTTTTCACTTTAAAATGTCAATGTATATATTTAACGTATTTTTTACACTACATGTGTAGAGAAAGAAAGAAATATTGTTTTATAGGTATTTTGRTCAATTCATTGCTTGACTTGACATAGCATAACTTAAAAAGTTAGAGGATAATGGAAAATAATGAATAATATGAATTAAAATTAAAAATAATTTTCCAAAGAATAAATTTACTTTAAAAAACCAGACAATATAATGTTGTTACATAATTTAGAGAGAAAAAACATTTTATCAAATTAAATAATAATTTCATTTTCTCAATATGAAAACTATTAAATTTGTATTTTGAAATACATAATATTAATAAAATTAAATATAAAAAACAAAACATATTTTAAATTTGTATTTTGTAATACATAATATTAATAAAATTTAAGATAAAAAAAACAAAACATATACTTTTAAATGAAAAGCTTGCATATTAATCTAATTATACTCCATGTGCTTAACTCTTAAATAATTTTCTATGTTATTATTTATCAAAGGTCAAACCAACCAAATTTTAAAGGAATTCCTTTTAAATAACAAACTTGCATATTAAACCAATTACACTCCATTGTCCCTAACTCTTAAATAATTTTCCATGTTATTATTTATCAATACTTAGATGTCAAGCCAACCAAATTTTAAAGGAATTCCTTTCCTCCTAAAGAGCTGATTAATTTAAGACCCGTTAAGTAGAAATAGTTTATGAGACTCTATTACTCTCCTTTATTTGAATAATTTATAATTCCTTAATCTTAACCTCATAACCCCTCATAGATTTAATCTTAATTAGATAATTGATAAAATTTGAGGCCATGTATTGAAGGGCTTGATATGCACACCTTGAAGAAGGATCGACACTCTTACCTCAAGGGCCCATCCACCCAAGTGCCCTCATGATATGACCTCTTTATTGGTATATAATTTGAGTAAGTATCAATACCTAAGAGGACCCATGTATCAATTATTTTTTGGAAAAAGGAGCTTTTTGTTGGGTGAAGAGGAGAGAGAATGTTCAATCCTCCTCACTCATGTTTCTCACCCACGTGGAATGCAGAATGACATAGAGGGTTTTTGGCCATTTATAGAATGGGAGTAGTCACATTATCATAGGTCTTCCTCCTTAGTGATATCATAGTACAAATTTTAATGGTGAATGGTTAGGGTTTACAATATTTTCTAGAGTTTGTTTTTTATGTTTATGAATTGTTATAGGTTGATCCATTGTTATTAGAAAGGGATCCACACTTTTGAGGCCATTTTTTTATTGGTTTCATGTTTATTTCATTTTTGGAAAAAATGTTATTTTGGTTTTATGGTTTAAGTTACAGGTTTTAGTGTTTGTTAGTCACTTTTAAAGTTTGGTCATGGTTGCTTGGTTGTTTTAATTATTTCTATTCTTTTTAAGTTAAATTTGTTCCACTTTTATTCTAAGATCGTTTCTATTGAATCATCTTGTTTGCAAATTGAAATCCATCTTGGCTTCAACTCATCTTGATAGTTGAGATAGTCATCTCAACCACAACCATGATTGATTCATCTTTTCCCATATCCCACCTTACTCCTTGCCACCTTATGTACATCCCCATCTCGTGCCACTTTGAGTAAGGCGATGCAACTCCTCAACCTATTTTCCACTACCCTCATCCCCTTGTCATTGATTCCAGTTCTCCTTCGTTGATGGTTGCCTCCCTTATTCTAAGCATTTACACCCCCTAATCTCCCACACTCTTCCTTTTTGCATCTCAACAAAATGGATCATACAATCATCTGTCTCAGCTCAATTTGACTTGGCCCCTTTGTTTCCCTTTGAACTCACCATGAAACATGCCAATTTATTAATGCTTGAGGTTACCGACTTGTTTTTTTTCTAACAGAGATCAACCTATGACCACTAAAACCATAAAAAAAAACCCAACCAAGGAACCATTAAATTTAAAATGTTGAAATTTACAAGAAACCAAAAAAAAATTCTTAGTGAGAAAGATGCCATGGGACATCCATTAAAAGCCCAAATTCTCGCTTATATACCAATGGATTTAGAGGCCATATCGTGAACATAAAAGAGAGGATTTTGCTCCTAAAAAGAGGTTGTTTGAGGAATTTTTTTAACCATTTTTTAAATAGGGAGAAACCATTGGTTTTCGCTAAAAGGAAGCCTTTGTTTATAAAAAAAAAATGAAGGGTTTTTGGTGGCCTTTGGTAGCCCATTCGAAGTCATTTCATAATCATAAATATGTATTTTAGGCGCTATCAAAGAGTCCATCAAATTAAGATCTTTTTTTACCTGAATGAAGGGTAGATTTGTATCGCAACAATATAATCAATATTTGAATTAATTTGAGATTATTTTATCAATATTTTAATTAAACTTTAGTCAATCTTGAAGTAGGTTCAATATTTTAATTATTTTATTAATTTGAGGTAGGTTCAATCTCGTCTAGGTTACCTTGTTATAAACCTTAATACAACAATGTTTCTTTTTAAGTTTTTATACGTGAATTTGATTCATGTTCAAATTAATGTCTTCTTTTTTATCACTTTAGGTTCCTACTTTGCACCTAACAACCATTTACACTTGTAGCCTTGAGTCTTTTCTATTTCATATTTATAGATGTTTTCAATTTTGATTAACATAGAAAAGTTAACCCTTGGAAGGCACCAATATGAGTTGCCCCTTTGCTTCTCCTAAAATAGGGAACCCCCTAGAGACCTACTTGAGGAGAGGTTTCAATAAGATCAATATCAGAAACATAAAAAACAACAAGTAAAAGTGTGCATATTTTTACTTTTTTTTCAATGTTTTTCAATTTTTAACCTCAAACATCTTATTGGGAACACAACTTTTCCATTTTAAACCATGTTTCTAAGCTTATTTTCTAGTAGTTTTTAGATTCATAGTATAGCAATAATAGTCCATGATGAAGACAATGGAATCCCCAAAGATTTGGTAATGGTTGGCATTTCCCTTTCATAACACTTGTTGGCTAGTTGTTCATTAGTACTAGTGTGGGCTATTATGTGGTGTAGCTCATTATCGTGAAATATATTTTATTTGCAACCTTTTCTTACATAGTTGTTTTATAGTTGCATGTTTCATAATAACCTAGTATTGATTAATTGGGTTGGTTGTCATTGATGTCAACCCTTGAAGAAAGTTCGGTAGCAAATTCCGGTAGCACAAAGGTTTGGGTAATGGACCCAAGTATGTTTGATGGATAATGGTATGAGTTTTGATATATTTGTAGGCAAGACTATTATAGATGGATAGTACATGTCATGTCATTTTCGGTGGTATGTGGAACGTTACATAACTCATGACGGTTAGATAGTTATGGCCATGTGAAGTTAGAGCACCCTCATGAGTCATCTAGAAGCCCCAAACGGTCAAAGTAGTCAAAGTGGTTGCAAAGAAGAAATTATTTAAATAATAAAGTGAAGTTATGAGTGTACTCTAAGTCAAAGTGGATGGAATTTTTTTTATTTAAATAATAAAGTTAATGGAGAACTTACTAATTGTGGAAAGTGGTTAAGTTAAGTGGACAAGTGGTTAGAAGTGTGTTAGCCCTAAAATAAGAAAAGTGGGTTAAGATGATTAGAAGGTAACCCCTTGAGGAACCTACATGAAAGTATAAATAAGAGGCAAGGGTCTCTCATTCAAATGCACTTGAGCATATTGAATATCTACAAGTGACTGAGGTAACCAAATGATATCTAAGGCGAATTTAAGAGGGAAGGTGAAGTAAACAAGGCCGAAATTCAAGGGAGGATAAAGTCTTTTGATGATGCTTTCTAAGGTATGTTATTTACAGGTCATCTCACCATTTTCGCAATAACTGTTTTCTTACAATGATTCAGACATCGAAATCTAGAGGTCGTTGAGAAAACATATCCAAGTAATTGTGATAAAACTTTCAGCTTGTGGGTCATTGCATTTTGGGAGTTACACTCTGTGGGAAAATAGGGTTTGTGGCTAGTCCTAAAACTAGTCTAAAATAGGTGTTTCGGGTAAAAACATCATAACTTATTCATAACAGATCCAAATTAAGTAATACCAAATGTATTGGTTAGAGTACAGTCTGTAGTATGTTCTGTACCATTTTCATATCTATACAACAAATATTTTGTGTGGGGCATTCTCTACAAGTTCGATCTCTAGAATAAGTCATAATTCAACAAGGTATGCCATTTTTTCTATAACTCCTTTTTTGGGAGGTTCCAAGAAGTGAAACCTGGAGAAATTGCAAACAAGACAATGAATAACATTGTGTACTATTTTTAGACATTTATTCATTACAGGTACATAGTTATGATTATTGCAAGTTAGGGTTGTTGACTAATCCAAAACTAGTCATGTGAGACTAAAGTAAAATTTGATGAAAATGCTAGTCTCTTGTTGAGGAAGGTTTGCAGGTATGTGATCATATACACCAGGTCCATTACAGAGTTACAAATCAGATTTGGATGATGAAATTGATGAGATATTTTTTTGAGGTTGAGGTATAGGTTGATGCATGGCTCAGGTTGATTGGTACAGGTTTAAAACAGTATATCTCACAGTGATAGTGTGACAGTGGTTCCATCATTCTACTTCTATGATAGGACAGTTGGACGTGGCAAAGACGTGTGGTTGTAGCCACCTTCCAGTTGTAGCCAGAGAACATAGGGGTTGTAGCCTCCTTCTGGTTGTAGCTAGAGAATTGGGGAGTTGGAGCTTCCCTCAGGTTGTAGCCTGAGAAACTAGGGGGTTGGAGCCTCCTTCCAGTTGCAGATGGAAAAAAAAGGAAGTTGGTGCTTCCAATGAATGTAATTTTTAAAGACATATAAGAAAAAACATTATGTGGTTTTCTCCCACTTTGGGTTTCCATGTAAAAACATTGGTGTACTATGTATGTGTATGATTGCTCATTTGTTCATTGTTTATTTACTCTGAAACTATTGGATGATAATGCTACATTGATATAACACTTGCATTTAATGGTTAAAAAAGAATTCAATTTCTCTATTAATGATTCACCCCCCCTCTCAGTAATCCAATAATTGGTATCAGAGCCGGTTCCTTCAAGAAACAGTAACCACTGGAAGGAGATCATGATTATTCTGAGAATGGAGTACCACTTTTTAATGGTCAGAATGGGTTAAAGTATGAGATATGGAGAAGAAGCACAGAAGTATTTTTACATGCACAGGGGCATTATATTTGGCTATAAGTTGTTACAGGATATGATAGTTCAAAAGGCGTAAAGACTACAACCAAGAAGGAATTGAAGAAGAATAAAAAAATAGCAATGGATTTCATCTGGGAAGTATTACCTAATCCGGTAAGAGAAAAGGTTGGTAAACGTTCATCAACCAAATAACTTTGGGATAAGTTACATGGCATATATTCTTCACCCATCGCAGATTTAGAAAATGCCAAAGAAGATGCAGGTACAGATCAAGAAGCAATATATTCACCATGTAAAACAAATTCAGAAGATGAAGAGTACGTAATCAACATAGGTATGTTGTTTTGCTTTAATTGTAAATATGCGGACATCTTGAAATAGAATGCCATGAAGGAAATGAGACAAAAAAACTAATTGAAAAAGAAGACAATTATGTAGCAGAATTGATTAGTGTTTTCTAGATGAACTAAGAAAAGAAAGAAAAGAAAACAAGTCACTCAAGAAAGAATTGATGAAACAAAAGGAAAGTGTTCACATTTTCAAAGAAGCCCAACAGTTCATCGAGAACTTAAGAACTAAACTAGAAGAAGCCAGAAACATTGAAGAAAATATTGAATATCAAAAGCAGTATTTGGAAGCCACCATAGCAGCATAAAAGGAAGAAGCGTAAATGAAAGAGAAGATATTGACAGATCATATTAAGGAAAGAAATAACGATCTAAACCAACTTGAGACAGAGTGGTCAAGAAGAGAAAGGACTTAAAAAAGAAATAATCACATTAAAAATACATCTTGAAGAAGCGAAAAGAACATAAGAAGTCATGAAGTCTTAGATAATGAAGAAAGAAGAAGAGGTTGTGAAGCTTGAAGAAGAAGTTGTCACATTGATAAGAAAAAACATCAATCTCAACAAGAATGTTGAAGAGACAGAAACATCCACATCAGTTATAGAGAATGAAGAGAAACACTCTAGGTTACTAGAAAAGAAGAATGAAGAAAATAAAAAGAGTTATGTAGAAGTACTCAAAGGAAGGAATCATGATAAACCAGAATCTAAGAAAACTATTAAAGATACATCTTCAAGAAGACCATTCATGTTGAAGCCACAAAGAAGCTTCAATCATGATCATGATCAGTCAAGGCAGAAATTTAGAATGACTACACTGCAAAGAAGATCATTCACTCCTAGGTATGCAAATTTATTTTATGGTCATTGTTTTTATTGTACTAATTTTGGACATGAGGTTGCATATTGCAGGGATTATAAAAGAAATGTTCAAGCAAGAAATGCCTATGCAGCCCCTTGTAACATTGAATGTTACAAATGTCATGATTATGGACACATAGATAGTGATTGTAGAATCATGATCGATTCTTTCATGAAAGAGAACATTGATATCATATATAAGAAAGTATGGATAAGAAAACACGAAGAACGTGTGAACAAAGACCAGGTCCCAGATATTGCAAGATTGGAAATAAAACAAGATGAAGAAAAGTCTATAGAGAAAAAGAAAGATGTCAGATACAGAAAGGTTTGGAAAATAACTGAGAGAAAATAAGGATAGGTAAATAAGGAACAGGTTCAAGAGATGGTACTTTCAGGCATTGTAGTGAAAGATGAATCCACATACAAAAAGAAAGAATTCAGAGCTCAGAGAGATGATGAATCTACCAATGAAGATGATGATGAATACACATAAGAGTAGAAATTGTTCTGAGCCATCCGGCTTAGAGACTCCCAGGTAATATGAATATTAGACATGGGGAGTCTATGTGATAGTTGTGACAGACCAAAGAACCATCCTTCGAGCATCTTACAGAGTCTAAGAAGACAGATCTTGAGCAATCAGTTAGCAGAAGTACAATTTGATAGATTAATCAAGACTTCATGATAGTATAGTGATAAATGGACAATTTTGCAATAGAGTCTTGGATAGTATAGACATATATGGATTCGTAAGAACACTTAGTAGGTTTTGAAAGATATATGACAGTGGACGGGAGCATGGATTCGATAGATTGGTTCAGAGAGTGGTTCAGAGACAAAGGAACATTATCATAATGGATGATAATTATACAAGAAATGGCTTGAACAATGCTAATGGATTCCAAATTGTCGGATATTTTTTGGACACATGTAGTGCATACAACAATTCACATTCAAAATAGAGTAATGCTCAGAAACTACAATGACAAAACTCCCTACGAGCTTTAGAAAGGAATACCAACAAATGTGAAGCACTTCAGAGTATTTGGAAGCAAATGCTACATCAAAAGAGAAGATGGAAGAATGGGAAAGTTTGACTCTCGTGTGGACAAAGGAGTACTTGTTGGTTACTCAAGTACAAGGAAAGAATACAAGTGCTACTATCTGAGGTTGAACAAATATGTGGAAAACATCAATGTAAAAATTGATGAAATAGTGGACGAGAATTAAAGGAAGAAGAAAATGAATCAATGGAACATCTTTACGAAGAAGAAGCAGAAGATGAAGAAGATCAAATAGAATTAGAAGAGAAAGTTCAACAAATGCCTCCAAAGACACCTAACAAACGAGTACAAAAGAATCATCCTTCATATCAGATTATCGGAAATAAAGATGCAGGAGTAGAGACTAGAAGAAGAATCTGTTCACCAGAACAAATGCACCTAGCACTCTCATCTACGATTGAACCAAACAATTTGGAAGAGGCCAACAAGGATGAGTTCTTGAATAAGGCCATGGATGAAGAATTGGATCAAATAGAGAAGAATGGCACTTGGTAATTGGTTCCAAGACCAAAGAATAAGAATGTGATTGGCACAAAGTGGGTTTTCAGAAATAAATTGAATGAAGATGGACATGTTACAAGGAACAAAGCTAGATTGGTATGTAAAGGATATGCACAGGTTGAAGGAATCAACTTTGAAGAGACATTTGCCCCAGTTGCCAGAATGGAAGCAATCTGGTTGCTCTTAGCTTATGCATGCTCCAAGAATATTAAAGTGTATCATATGGACGTGAAATAAAATTTTCTGAATGGGGAACTTGAAGAAGAAGTCTACATCGAACAACCAGAAGGATTTCAGTTGTCAGAGAATGCATATTACGTGTGCAAATTGAAGAAGTCCTTGTATGGTCTAAAATAGGACCCTAGAGCATGGTACTCTAGACTGGATAAATATCTACAACAGGAAGGGTTTATAAAAGGAAGTGCATACATCAACCTCTACATCAAGGTAACTCAAGATAGTATTTTATTAATTGAATTTTATGTTGATGATATTATTTTTGGAAGTAATGATGGCATGTTAACCCAGAAATTGGCAAAGGATATGCATAATAAATTTGAAATGTCATTACTTGGAGAACTATCCTTCTTTCTGGGTCTTCAAATACATCAAAGCAACCAAGGAATTTTTATTTCTCAAACTAAGTATATTAGAGAAATGCTAAAGAGGTTCATAATGGAAGATTGCAAACCAGTTGCAAGTCGAGAAAAGATGATGATTCAAAGTTTATAGACCAGAGGCAATATAGGTTAATGTTTGGTAGCTTACTATATGTGACAACATCCATACTAGATGTAATGCAGGCAGTTGGAAAGGTGGCACGATTTCAGGCAACACCAAAGGAATCACATGTATTAGCAGTGAAGAGGATTTCCAGATATCTCAAAGGAACATAAGAGTTTGGATTATGGTATCCAAAAGGAAAGGATCTATGACTTATTGCCTACACAGATGCAGATTGGGTAGGTTGCATTGATGACCGACGAAGCACCAGTGGAACAACTTTCTACTGGGTGAGTGTTTAGTATCTAGGCTAAGCAAGAAACAATCATCAGTATCCTTATCTATAGTCGAAGCATAATATATTGCAACAATAGGATGTTGTACACAAGTTCTATGGATGAAACAAACTTTGAAAGATATATAGGTTGAATATGATGAGCCCATTCCAATCTATTGTGATAATACAAGTGCCATTAGTATCTCAAAGAAATCGATGATGCACTCCAAGACAATGCACATTCCAATCAAGTATCATTTTCTATCGGTATAGGTTGCAGAGAAGAAAATCAGAGTTGAATATGTGGGCACAAAAGAACAAGTGGCAGACATCTTTACAAAACCACTTTCAAGAGAATCCTTTGAGTATCTTCGCCAGAGACTCAGAGTAATTTCTACTCCAAAATTAATGCTTTTGAATGCTTATCTTATATGTCTTAGATTTACACATGGAAGCACCATAAAGAGGACAGTTCGGGTTGGGAGATCAGTTTCAGGAAGAGTTCAATCAGGGGGAGCAACCCTGGATGGAAATATACCTTTGTCATTGATGACAAAAGGGGATATATTTATCAGATGCAAAGGTAAATGATTGTAGAAAGAGCACAGAGGCATGGTTCCAAGGGGAGCAATGATCATAGGGGGAACATGAGTGATATGACTTCAGTATTGCATCAGAGTGTTGCCATTAATGCCAATGGGGGATATTGTTGATTAATTGGGTTGGTTGTCATTGATGTCAACCCTTGAATAAAGTCTGATAGCACAAAGGTTTGGGTAATGGACCCAAGTTTGTTTGATGGATAATGGTATGAGTTTTGATATATTTATAGGCAAGAATATTCTAGATGGATAGTACATGTCATGGCATTTTTGGTGCTATGTGGAACGTCACATAACTCCTCACGGTTATAGAGTTATGTCCATGTGAAGTTGGAGAACCCTCATGAGTCATCTAGAAGCTCCAAAAGGTCAAAGTAGTCAAAGTGGTTGCAAAGAAGAAATTATTTAAATAATAAAGTGAAGTGATGAGCGTACTATAAGTCAAAGTGGATGCAAAAGAAATTATTTAAATAATAAATTTAATGGAGAACTTACTAATTGTGGAAAGTGGTTAAGATAAGTGGACAAGTGGTTAGAAGTGGGTTAGCCCTAAAATAATGAAATTGGGTTAAGATGATTAAAAGGTAACCCCTTGAGGAAGCTACGTGAAAGTATAAATAATAGGCAAGGGTCTCTCATTCAAATACACTTGAGCATATTGAATATCTACAAGTGACTGAGGCAACCAAATGATATCTAAAGCAAATTTTAGAGGGAAGGTGAAGTAAACAAGGCCGAAATTCAAGGGAGGACAAAGTCTTTTGATGATTCTTTCTAAGGTATGTTATTTATAGGTCATCTTACCATTTTTGCAATAACTTTTTTTTTACAATGATTCAGACAACGAAATATGGAGGTCGTTGAGAAAACATATCCAAGTAATCATGATACAAATTCCATCTTGTGGGTCATTGTATTTTTGGAGTTACACTTCGTGGAAAATAGGGTTTGTGGCTAGTCTTGAAACTAGTCTAAAACATGTGTTTCGGGTAAAAACGTCATAACTTCTTCATAACAGATCCAAATTAAGTAAGAACAAATGTATGGGTTAGAGTACAGTCTTTAGTATGTTTTGTACCATTTTCAGATCTATAGAGAAAATATTTTGTGTGAGGCATTCTCTACAAGTTCGATCTCTAGGATAAGCCAAAATTCAGCAAAGTATGCCATTTTTTCTATAACTCCTTTTCTAGGTAGTTCCAAGAAGTGAAACCTAAAGAAATTGCAGACAAGAAACTGAAGAACATTGTGTACTATTTTTAGACCTTTATTCATTACAAGTACATAGTTATGATTATTGCAAGTGAGGGTTGTTGACTAATCCAAAACTAGTCATGTGAGACTAAAGTAAAATTTGATGAAAATGTTAGTCTCTTCTTGAGGAAGGTTTGCAAGTATGTGATCATATACACTAGGTCTATTACAGAGTTACAAATCATATTTGGATGATGAAATTTATGAGGGAATTTTTTTGAGGTTGAGGTACAAGTTGATGCATGGTTTAAGTTATTGGTACGGGTTGTTTGGTGCAGGTT
>JASDQU010435463.1:744-16998 GCA_032191745.1 Picea mariana | reverse complement strand
TATTTTATTTTATTATTTTCAATGTACAATGTTTACATATTACATCACTTGGTCCTCAACCATTTATCATATTTACAAATATACATTTCTAATATGGG
Source organism: Picea mariana (assembly GCA_032191745.1). Classification (NCBI taxonomy): domain Eukaryota; kingdom Viridiplantae; phylum Streptophyta; class Pinopsida; order Pinales; family Pinaceae; genus Picea; species Picea mariana. The sequence goes on along the minus strand of JASDQU010435463.1, from coordinate 16,900 downwards.
GATCAAAACTGGGGTGTTTCATTCCTCCCCCCCTACATTTTTCACTATCCTCAATGCACATCACCATACCGGTGTGCATGTACATATATATAGAATTTTACATCATAGTACTCGATAATTTTACAGTTTAATGACTCCTGCAATAATTCCAACCAACAACCCTCATTCCCCTCAACCTGCACAAGCCAAGGAAGAGTACCCCCTTCTTTGCACCACAATCCCTCAGGTTATCCCACTTCCCTTCTAGGGCTTCTAAATAGGTTGTATAAGAAGTTTCATAGTTGTGGCTCTAAGAACTCTAGTTGCCAAAAATTGAGTCTCTATGCATTTATATACAAATGTACATTCAAATTTCCTTGAAATCTATAAAATGTTATGGGTTTTCTTCTCGCATGGATTCCTCGTTCTCCCATGTGGTGCCTTTAGGATCATTGAAGGTCCATTGGACCTTTACCAAGACAATGTCTTGTTTCCCAATCACCTTGATTTTCTAGTCTAGGATGCACACTGGCTCCACCCAAAAGTCCCCTCCGTGTTCCACTTGGATCACAGTCCAATCAATTACATGGTTAGGAGCAAGCACATACTTTTTTAACAAAGACACATGAAATACATTATGAATATGCATGGATGTAGGTAATGCAAGCATGTATGAAACATGACCGATTCTCTCTAGAATATCAAATGGCCCATTGTATTTCACTGCCAACTTTGGGAAACTTCCCAATTTTAGCTAGCTTTTTTTAGCCTTTACTTTTAGAAGCACATGCTCACTCATTCTAAATTCTATATGTGTCTTTCCTTTATTCAAATAACATTTTTTCCTGTCTTATGCAATATTTAAGTTTTGCTTTATCCTTACCATATTCTCTTCCATATCCTTGAGCAACTTTAGCCTAATAATGACTCTATGTGCTAGGTTATCCTAGCTCACTAGTGTGTTTCATTTTCTTCCATACAAGGCTTCAAATGGGCTCATATTCAATGTTTCTTGATACCCATTGTTGTAATAAAACTCAACCAAATGAATATAGACTTCCCACCTAGAAGACTTGTACATTATATACATTATCAACATATCCTCAATAAATTGGTTGATCCTCTTTATCTATCCATCTGAATCTAGATGATATGTTGTGTTGAAATTAAAATTTGTTCCAGATCCTTTAAACAACCATTTCCAAAAATCAGAAGTGAACTTGGGATCTCTATTAGACATTATTTGAAGGATCATATCCTATCACTGAGAGGGGGGTGGGGGTGGGTGAATCAGTGATAGAACAATTATATCAATTTTTCATTTATTAATGCAAACCGAATTTTAACATAGTATTTTATCGTGGAACCCAAATGGGATAACCAAAAACTCTTTTCTATTAAAAACAAAATTTGTTTTACATGTTACATAGAAGGAAGATGTACTTTCTCTTTGATCAGCACCAACTGATCAAGATGCACCCACACCTTGGTTTACCAACACCAACTGGTAGGAGGCTACGACCCCTTGTTTAGTCAACTATAACTGACAAGGAAGCACCAACTCCCTCTACAGGCACCAACCTGCCCTTGCACCACCCAACCACCCTTAATGCATAGGTATTATATTTTCTTCCTCGAATCTTCTTTAGCTTTTGATCTTCTGATATGGACTACAGAGACACATTCTTCTCACCACTTTTTCTCATTTATATACTCTTCAAACGGGTGTGAAATTTAAAACATTGTGTCCCTTTATTTGAACCATTGTACCTTTTCATTTAAAATGATAAACTAAACTTTAATTAATATCATTTTTCCTTTTTATTCTTTATTCATATTTTCATGATTTATTCTCTTTTAATCATGACTATGTATCGGTTCATTTTACCGTGAAGGTTTTTCATAAATTGATCACAGACATGAATCAATTTAATCCTTTATACTCGATATCAAATCTCTTTTACTTCACAGAGACCAGATTCCGTGGAGGCGCTTCCTTCAAGCCATTTCACATGACCATTCGTTACAGAACCAGTGGCTCAACAATTTCAGCAACGCATTACACTCTGCAATGTCAAACCTCTTTACCATATGACCAATGGCGGTGACCTCATGCTTTAGGAAATTAGACCAAATGAGCATTTGAGCACTTCTCAGTTCAATGCCCACAATTCATCCTCCTAACGAGATAGACGACTGACGCGGTTTTGGCATTTAGACATTCAAGTCTTCGTGACTCCACACTTTACTAAACTCACGATCATGAAATCGCCGAAAAAATTGGACAGTTCAAATTCCCCACTGAGATGGACAGTTGACGGGGTTTTGGCATTTTAGGCATTCAAATATTCATGACTTCCACTTTAAGAATTCCCGATCACAAAATTGCCGGTCAGATCGGACGTTTCATATTCTCCATGAAGATGGATGGTTGTCGATTCTTTGGCGTTTTTCTCATTGGGTTTTATGACCTCTAACAGCTCGAAAATCCCGATTAGGATATCGCTAAAATGATCAGACGAATCACATTTATTTTGCGAAGACAGATCAACGGTTTATATTTGATACTTACATTTCTTAATCTAGCGGTCAGGGCTTAATAAAGCATTGAGATGGATGGCTCCCAGGATTTCAGAACATTGGGTGAGTGTTGTGGTGAAAACTCTCGGTACGGCATCACTAAAATGATCGGACGGTTCGAGTTTTATTTCATGGAAATATATTGACAATCTATAGCCTTGGTGATCTGACCACTGGCGGGGTTTCAACATTCTTGTGATAAAGGGGGGTCGACACTCCAACTTCCGGTATCCGAAATGTCGCTCTCATTGGATCGACGATCCACGTATCTCCTCCTTTTCTTTGAATCTAACGGTCCACGCCGCTCCTCCTCCTGAGCTTTTGGAGCTTCGACTTCCGGGGTTTTGAGAAAAACTCATCCCTGATCTTATTCCATGCTTATCCTATCCTTCCACTTTGATATGATCCAACGGATGTTGAGGCTCTCGAAGAATATCAACGGTTGACAACTTCCTCCATGCATATATGTTGGATCTAACGGCCCATGGCTATTTGTTCCTGTTGTCTCCAACAATATCTACCATCCATCGAGATTATCGATGGCTCCTTTCTCTGAACTCAACACCAGCCCTTTTGAGCTTAACTTGACTCTCGTCCTTCATCTGAGCTCTTTCATGCCTCTATCCCTCCTGAGCTTGATTCATAGGAACATTGTTGATCCTATCGTGATCAACAATAATCATGAATTTCTTCTGCTACCTGATATACTGTGCAATCCACTCTTCCTGTTCACTCTTCCTCCTGAGCTTGCTCTATCATCCTCTTCACATTGTTTGACATCTTCTGCTTAACTGATATGCTTGTTGACATCAATGACAATCTCAGCTATGGTAATTCATCATTAACAATGGATCATCAATTCGACTGTTGACATCAATGAAAATCTATCCAACAATCTCCCCCTTTGTCATTGAGGGAAACACACTAACTTCGTATTGAAAGCTCCCCCTGTGATGATGCTTTCCTCTTATGAGGCTTTTCTTTTTATGAAGTTTCTCTCCCCCTTTGACATCATTGGAAAAGGGTTTCTTCTCCTATTATCTGTCTGTATAAGTACTTTTATGACCATTGGTAACACCTCCTGCAATCACACTTTTTCTGTCATAACTGAATGACTCCTTCTATCGTTGATTGCTATCTCCCCCTGAATAGGTGCCAACTGATGCATTATTTTCTTGAGAGATTTAGGTAGGAAGAAGGATTACTCCCAATTTTTGTCTGAGATATTCAAATACATCTTTGCTTAAGGGTTTTGTAAAAATATCTGCCACATGTTCTTGTGTTGGAACATATTCCAATTTAATGTTCTTATTTTCAGCCTGATCTCTTAGATAGTGGTACTTAATGGGAATGTGTTTCGATTTTGAGTGCTGAACAGGGTTCTTATAGAGACTTATCGTGCTTGTATTATCATAGTGGATAGTTGTGGGTTCTTCAAATACTATTTTGATGTCTTGTAGAGTTTGTTACATCCATTCCACTTGTGTGCAACATTCTGTTGTTGCAATATACTCAGCTTCAGTGCTAGATAGAGAAATTGAGGATTGTTTCTTGCTTATCCAAGAAACCAGTGATTCTCCCAAAAATAATGCTCCTCCACTCGTACTTTTTCTGTCATCTACACTTCCTGCCCAATCAACATCTGAATAGACTTTTAATGTAAATGAGTCCTTGCTAGGGTACCACAAACCAAGATCTATGGTTCCTTTCAAATATCTAAAGATTATTTTTACCTCTTGAACATGGCTCTCCTTAGATTCTGCTTGGAATCTAGCGACCATCCCAACAGCTTGCTTGACATCAGGTCTGGAAGCTGTTACATAGAGAAAACTGCCAATCATTGATCTATAGTGTTTTGGATCTACAGCTTTGGACTCATCATTCTTGCTTAGTTTCCATCCAACTGTCATAGGTGTACTAACAGGTTTGCAATCCTCTAACTGGAATCTCTTAAGCATATCCTTAACATATTTAGACTAATAGATAAAGACTCCCTTTTTGGACTGTATTATTTGTAATCCAAGGAAGAAATTTAGTTCGCCAAGCATAGACATTTCAAATTCTTGCCGCATCATCTTAGAAAAGTCTGCACTCATTTTTATATTATTACTACCAAATATGATATCATCAACATACACTTCCACGATCATCAAGTTATTACCATCAATTTTGCAATAAAGATTGTTGTCTGTTGATCCCCTTTTGAGGCCTTGTTTTTGTAAATAAGAGTCTAGCATTGCATACCATGCTCTGGGTGCTTGTTTTAATCCATAGAGTGCCTTCTTTAATTTACAAACATAGTCTCTTTTATTGGTTATTTGGAACCCATCTGGTTGCTCAATATAGACTTCCTCTTCTAAATTTCCATTGAGAAATGTTGATTTGACATCCATTTGGTACACTTTAAATTTTTTGTAGCTGGAGAAAGCTAAGAACATCCTAATTGCCTCTAATATGGATACAAGTGCAAATGTTTCTTCATAGTCTACTTCTTCAACCTAAGCATAACCTTTGCATACTAATCTAGCTTTGTTCCTAATTACTTGCCCATCTTCATTCATTTTATTTTTATATACCCATTTAGTTCCAATGACATTTTTATCTTTTGGTCTAGGAACTAGTTCCCAAGTTTGATTTCTTTCAATTTGATCCAATTCTTCATTCATAGCTTTAACCCAGTTCTCGTCTTTACATGCCTCTTTGATTAAACGTGGATCAATATGTGACAACAATGCTAATTCTGTTTGATACAGTAGTTGTCTTCTTGTTTGCACTCCATCATTCATATCTCCAATAATCAGTTCTTCGGGATGATTTTTTTGAATAATTCTTGAGGGTGTCTTTGTATCTCTTCTTGGGAATTCTTCTCTTATATCTCTATCTTCACTATATTCTTCACTTTCACTAGTATCCATACCATATTCTTCCCTTTCTTTTCCATTCTCTTCTACTTCTTCTAGTTGTGTGCCGAATGTCTCATCATCATCTTCATCTTTATTTTTAGATATGGTCTCTTGATTTTTGATCCTTATCGTTTTAAGATCATCCACCTTGACATTTTCACTTTCAACAATATTATGTGATCTAATATTGTAGCATCTGTATGCCTTCTTGTTTGAAGCATATCCAAGAAAAATACCTTCATCATATCTGGCATCAAATTTTCCAAGACTCTCATCTAATCTTTTGATGTAGCATTTACTTCCAAAGACTTTGAAGTATTTCACTGATGGAGCTCTTCCAAACCATAGTTCATAAGGATTTTTATCACTATTAACCCTTAGCTGGCCTCTGTTCAATATGTATACAGTTGTGCTTACATCTTCCCTCCAATATCCATCTGACAATTTTTCTTCATTGAGCATAGTCCTTGCAGCCTCCTGAACTGTTCTGTTCTTTCTTTCAACAATCCCATTTTGTTGAGGTGCTCTGGCAGCAGAGAATTGTCTTTTTATTCCATGATTTTCAGAGAAGACATTGAACTCTTTTGAGGTGAATTCACCACCATTGTCTGATCTAAGACATTTGATTTTTGTCTCCCTTTCATTTTCAACAAGGGTTTTAAAGGCTTTGAATTTGTTGATTGCTTCTGATTTTTCTTTGAGAAAACATATCCAACTCATTTTGGTAAAGTCATCAACGAACAACATAAAGTAAGACTCTCCTTGTAGACTCTTGGTTCTCGTAGGTCCACATAGGTCAGTGTGAACAAGCTCTAAAGGTTTAGAGGTTGTGTATTCTTTTGTTTTGAACCTTACCCTAGTTTGCTTCCCTAGTTGACAATGCCTACACATAGCATTTGAGGGTTTTATGATTTTTGGCAAGTTTCTTACTACACCAAGGTTGTTGACTTTCACAAGATTGTCAAAGTTAATATGCCCCAACGTCCTATGCCATAGACAACTTTCATCTATAGAATTTAAATGACACTCCTCATTCAATTTTGCATCTAGTATATATACATTTTCAGGAGTTCTAGGAGAAGTACGAACTAATTTTCCTCTGTCTTCTCTCCTAATATCACATTTTTGGGAATCAAAGACCCAGAAGTATCCCTGATCACAAGTTTGACTGACACTTAATAAACTAGGCTTCAATTTATCGACAAGTAGTACATTTCTAGCTTTGTCTTTTCCCAAGCTCACATTGCCTTTCCCAAGTATGTTACTTGAAGCATTATCACCAAATGTAACTTTACCTTTTTTTTTCTTTAAGTCTAAAAACTTTTCCTTATTACCTGTCATATGTTTCGAGCATCCACTATCAACATACCAGAGATCCTTTTCATCTTGAGTTTTTAGGGCAATAAGACATTCTCTTTTTGATGTTTTTACTCTCCAAAGTTTCTTCTGCTCTCTAATGAACTTGGGTTGTTCTGAGACTTCCATTAGTCTACAATTAATGGCTTTATGTCCATGATTATGACATATGAAGCATTGTAAGTCTCCTTCTTGTAGAGGTTCAAAGGAGTTATAGTTTCTGCTCTTAACTCGATTTGTTGCTTGTTTATCCTTAAGGATATAATTCTTAACCTTCGAATATTTCTTTCTATATACTCTACAATTCAGAGCTTTGTGTTCAAAATTAGAGCATGCAAAGCAATAACCAGGAAAAATGCTAGGATACTTGTTTTGATAAAAATTCTTTGGTATTGTCTTGCCTTCTTTCCTAATGGGTGGAGGTAATCTTTTGGAGTTATGATCATTACTTATCTTCTCTTCATTTTTCTTCTTGAATGTACTGCGAAGAGCATCTGCATAAGATTTTGAGTTAACATGGCTTTCCTTTTGAGAATAACCTATTCCATTTTTATTTTCAGAATCCCTTTGCACTGTAATAATCTTATCTAATATTTTAGAGCTATTTTCAGATTTTGTTTGAATGATTTTTGCATTTAGCTCCTTTTTCAGATGAACTATTTATGCCTCCATCCTTTCAACAGTTATTTGTTTTTCTTCAAGAGACTTTTCCAGACTTTCTTCAATCTTATTTGCTTCTAAGATTTGTTTTTTCAGATTGTTCAGAAGTTTTTCCATCTCCTTTTCTTCTTGTTCATATTTTTCTTTCTGTTTAACTACAAAACTTTTCAACTGTTTATATATGGTTTTGTATTTTCTTAATTCATCTAAGGCACTGAGAAGTTCTTCCTCCATATTGACTTTTGCTTCATCTTCTAACTCTTTCTCATGTTTAATTTTTTCTATTTCATTAGATTCTTCAATACCTAAGAAAAGGACTTCATCATTATCAGATTCATCGTTGTCACTAGACTGTGATGAGTTGTTGTTTTCTTCTTTTGAGTAGAAATTATTTTTCCCTCTGTAGAAAATTTTCTTGTAGTTGGGTTTTTCCTTTTTCTGGTATTGTTTGCTCTTGTTTTCTTTCTCTTCATGGTCCTCCTTGGGATAGGGACACTCGGATGTGAAATGACCAACTTTTCCACAACTAAAACATTTGAAAGGAAGCTTGCCTTTGCATTTCCATGATCCTTTCTGAAGTTTTCTAATGAAGTTGGCTTCTTCCACATCAGATTCTTCATGATGACAAGATTGAGGTTTTTTCTTCTAATTTATCTTTGTCTTGAATACTTTGAAAGTTGTTTCATCTTTTGTTGATTTATTATTTCCTGTTCTCAACTCATATGTTGTAAAAAATCCATGGAGTTGGTCAACTGTGAGTGAGCTTAGATATCAAATCTCTTTATACTTCATAGTCATGGATCAATTTAATCCTTTATACTCGATATCAAATCTCTTTTACTTCACAGAGACCGGATTCCATGGAGGCGATTCCTTCAAGCCATTTCACATGATCGTTCGTTACAGAACCACTGGCTCAACAATTTCGGCAACACATTACACTCTGCAATGTCAAACCTCTTTACCATATGACCAATGGAGGTGACCTCGCGCTTTAAGCAATTAGACCAAATGAGCGTTTAATCACTTCTCAGTTCAACACCCATGATTCATCCTCCTGACAAGATAGACGACTGATGGGGTTTTGGCATTTAGACATTCAAGTCTTCGTGACTTCACACTTTACTAAACTCATGATCACGAAATCACCGAAACAATCAGACGGTTCAAATTCCCCACTGAGATGGACGTTTGACGGGGTTTTGGAATTTTAGGCATTCAAATCTTCGTGACTTCCACTTTCAGAATTCCCGATCACAAAATTTCTGGTCAAATCGGACGTGTCATATTCTCCACGAAGATGGACGGTCATTGGTTCTTTGGTGTTTTTCTCATCGGGTCTCATGACCTCCAACAGCTTGAAAATCACGATTAGGATATCGCTGAAATGATCGGACAGCTCACATTTGTTTTGCGAAGACAGATCAACGGTTTATATTTTATCCTTACATTTCTTAATCCGACGACCAAGGCTTAATAAAGCGTTGAGATGGATGGTTGTCGGGATTTCGGAACATTGGGCAAGTGCTGTGGTGAAAACTCCCGATATGGCATCGCCGAAACGATTGGACGATTCGAGCTTTATTTCATGAAAATAGATTGACCGTCCATAGCCTTGGTGATCCGACGAATGGTGGGGTTTCAGCATTCCTGTGATAAAGGGGGGTTGACGCTCCAACTCCCAGTATCCGAAATGTCGCTCTCGTCGGATCGACGATCAACGTAGCTCCTCCTTTTCTTTGAATCTAACGGTCCACATCGCTCCTCCTCCTGAGCTTTTGAAGCTTCGGATTTCGGGGTTTTAAAAAAAGCTCATCATTGATCTTATGCCACGCTTATCTTATCCTTCCACTTTGATATGATCTGACGGTTGTTGAGGCTCTTGAAGCAGATCAATGGTCGACAACTTCCTCCATGCATCTATGTTGGATATAACAACCCATCGCTATTTGTTCCTGTTGTCTCCAACAATCTCTACCATCCATCGAGATTATCCATGGCTCCTTTCTCTAAAATCGATGCCAACCCTTCTAAGCTTAACTCGACACTCATCCTTCATCTGAGCTCTTTCAAGCCTCTATCCCTCCTGAGATTGATTCATAGGAGCATTGTTGATCCTATCGTGATCAACAATAATAACAAATTTCTTCTGCTACCTGATATACTGTGCAATGCACTCTTCCTGTTCACTCTTCCTCATGAGCTTGCGCTATCGTCCTCTTCACATTTTTTGACATCTTCTGCTTAACTGATATGCTTGTTAACATCAATGACAATCTCAACTGTGGTAATTCATCATTAACAACATATCATCAATTCAATTGTTGACATCAATGACAATCTGTCCAACATTATTGTCTTAGGCACACCATGTAGCTTGAAACTTTCTTTCATATAAATCTCTGCAATGTTGGCTACCTTATAAGTTGTCTTGTCTGGAATAAAATGTGCAACCTTTGTAAGCTTTTCCACCACTACCATGATGGAATCATGCTACCTTTCTATCCATGGAAATTTGGTGATGAAATACATAGTAACTACTTCCCATTTCCATTCAAGAATGGGCAATGGTTGTCACAATCATGCTCTATGTCTATGCTCATAATTTACTTGTTGACATTACATGCATATGACTATATAAAATAAATCACATCTTTCTTTATTCTAGGCCAAAAATATTGGCCTCTTACCACTTCAATTGTCTCATGGTACCTTGTAAGTATAGAATATGGCACATTTTGCATCTTTTTTGGAACAAAATTTCTCAATTCCTGATAATTTGAAACATAAACTTTGTTCCTATACAAGAGGATCCCATCCTCTTCCAACCTATAGTCCTTAAGTTTCAGTTGTACATTACCATGTTGTAATTCTTCTTTAACTTGTACATATTGTTGGTCTAATGCTTCAACTTCCAATTTTTCTTTTTAAATTTGAACTGTACATACTAATGATTGTAGCATGCATTTCATGCACCCTCATGCTAAGTGCATCAACCGCTTTATTCTCTTTTCCCATAATGTGCTTGATGTCAAAGTCATATTCAATGAGAAATTTCAACCATCTAGTTTGTTTGGCATTCAGCGTTGGATGCTCAAACAAGTATTTCAAACCACTATGGTATGTCTTCAACTCAAATTTTCTACCCGTTAGATAATTCTTGCATAGTTTTAGCACATGAAAAATAGTTGCAAGCTCCAAGTCATGTAGCATAATTGCTTTCATTCTCTTTGAGTTTAGATTCATAGCAAATGACATGCCCATTTTGGGTAAAGAATGTTGGAATTATTGTTATTGATGTCAAAGGATTAATGCTATCATTAATGTCATATTATGACATTACAATACACACAACATTTCCAATATTGATTTATATATATGGGCATACGAGTATATTGATAACGGGTGCATGTGAAAAAAGAAAAAGAGTGAAGTGATGGTTTCAAACCCTTGGGTTTGGGGTATTTTCCCATGGTTTGGGGTATTTTTCCATGGTTCTTGGGGTATTTTCCCATGGTATTGGGAATTAATTATTTGATGAATAGACATGTCCCTTCATGAAGGGTTATGCAAAAGTATAAAAAGATAAAGTGTGTATGTGAAAAACGGACTAGCAAAGATTGAATTGCAAAATCAATTTCAGGTCATCTTGGAATTTTCGTGATAAAAAATTTTCTTTCACGTTTTATACCTTGAAATTTGGAAGAAACAGATGAAATATCTTGGTGTACAAGTGGTAAAACATTATATATTGATTTACTATACTTTCAAAGATATGCCCCATGGAATTTAGGGTTCCATAATGCTCCTAAAATCAATTTCAAACAGGTCATCTTGGCACTTTCGCTAAAACTTATTTTATGTGATGTTTCAAACCTTGAAACTTTTTAGAGACAAAGGAGAGATCTTGATGTATATGTGGTAAAAATTTCATATTTTGTTTTGCTAAATTTTTGGAGCTATTCCATGTGGAAGTTATGATTCATGAATGCTTTTGAAATCAATTTCAAACATGTCATGTTGGAACTGTCTATATAACTTATTTTTTGGAATGTTTCAGGTATTGAAACTTTGTAGAGGTAGAAGAGAGATATTGGTGCACATGGGGTGCATATTTCATATGTTGGTTTTCTATAGTTTTGGATATATTCTATGTGGATGTTAGGGTTCATGAATGATCCTGAAATCAGTGTCAAACAAGTCATCTTGGCACTTTCGCTATAACTTTTTTTTCTGGGATGTTCATAATTTGAAACTTTGTAGAGACAGTGGAGCAATCTTGGTGTACACATCATACAAATTTTGTATTATATTTCACTATACCTTCGAAGATATTCCCTGTGGAAGCTAGGGTTATTGAATGCTTCTGAAATTAGTTTCAAATAGGTCAGCTTCGAATTTTCACTATAACTTCTTTTATGGGAATCTTCAGACTGTGAAAATTTTAGAGAAAAGAGGAGACATATAGAAGTATCTCAGGTAACAATTTGAAAATCATATTTGCAAAACTGGATACATGGCATGTTGTACAATTTCATTATTTGAAAGAGGCCCAAAACAACAAGCTATGAGAAAGTTACCATTTGGAAATTCAAATTTTGGTCAGACTTGGTAAAGGTAGAAGTAGTGAGAAGATCTATTGAAGGCATAAGAAACAAGAAAACCTGGTGAAGGAAGAAGTAGCAAGCATACTTAATGAAGGTTGGTGGAGCTCACATAAATAGTTTGGTTTCTCTTTCTAAGTTGGTGCTTAATGGTGGGGATTGGTGTCTCCAATAGATTGGTGTCTACAAATATCTGTAAGAGTAGGTTGGTGCCACTCAAACAAAGATATTGATGTCTCTTGCTAAGTTGGTGCTTAGTGGTGGGGATTGATTTCTATAAATATCTGTAAGAGTAGGTTAGTGCCTACTAGGATTTGTACCAGTGGAGATTGGTGTCTCCGGTAGGTTGGTTCCTACAAAGAATTATAAAGAGACATTTTCTAGTTTTCTCCCAAAAGGGTTTCCATGTAAATATTGTGTTACATTTATGCAGTTAATAGATCTCATATGTGATTGTTTTCTTATGATTGATGAATGTTCAAAAAAACAAAAAAATTGTCTTATACTGATTCACCCCCCTCTCAGTATAAGTGTGTGATCAAAAATTGGTATCAGAGCGAGGTTCCTTAGGAAATAGTCTAACTGATGAAAGGTAGATCTTGGGAGCACACATGTATGGTCAAGAAGGTTTCTCTACAAACAGAGCTCCATTGTTTGACATAACAAACTATGCATTTTGGAGCAGAAGGATGCAAACATATCTAATGGCCCATGGGTTTGATATTTGGAAATTGTTCATGATTATTTATATATCCCCAACAACTCTACCAATAGATGTGTTCAGAAAGAATCCTAGTGAACATAATGCAAAACCCATGAATGTCATCTTGTGTGGTGTATCAAAATTTGAGTTTGTCAAGGTGATGCATTGTGGATCGACAAAAGAAATTTTGGACAAGCTTCAAAATATCTATGAAGGCAATGAAAAGGTTAAGAAGACAAAGCTCCAAAATCATAGAAGATAGTTCAAGAGACCAAAAATGAAAGATGAAGAGAATGTTGTAGCCTATCTTCTCCGTGTGGATGAAATTGTCAACACCATTAGAGGACTTGGTGAAAAGGTTGAAGAGTCAATGATTGTAAAAAATCTATTAAGGTCATTCCCCTTAATATTTGATGCCAAATTTTCCTCCAWTGAAKAAAAGAAGGAWCTTGATTCATTAACAATAGATGAATTGCATGGGATCCTCATAGCATATGAAATGAGGACAGAGAAATAAAATCCATCATATAAAGAAGAAACCTTCAAAGCCTCAAATAAGACAAAGAACAAAGAGAATAAATCAAGTGACAGCTCTGGCATTGAATAATATGCAATGGAAGCCCATTTTGTGAGGAAAATCAAGAAAGGATCTAGAAAATATAAAGGTAAGCTTCCCTTTAAATGATTTAATTGTGGAAAAGTAGGATATTTTGTTGATAAGTGGCCCATATGAAAATGATGAAAGTATTGATGATGAAGAAGACCATAATGTAAAGAAAGGGATCAAACATCATCAACACAAAAAGAACCACAAACTGTGCAAGAATGGAAAGCATAAGAAATCTTATAAGAAGAAGAAGAATCTCTACTCAAAAGGGGTTAGTGACTAGTATGCATAAAGAAACAAAAGCAATTTCTATACTGATAGAGAAGAAACTCTCTTTATGGAAATCAAAACAAAGATTGATAAAGACAAAGGGATAGAAATGATGGACTCAGAAGAAGAGAAAAATGTTGAAACAGATGGGGAAGTGAATATTGAAGAAGAACTCATTTGTGCCTTAAGAAAAATAAATAAGCTTAGGAAAAAGAATTTGAAACAAAAGGAGTAGCTACAATAATACGAAGAAGAGGATCGTGATTAAAAAGGGAAAATGTCACAAAGCCTTGAAGAAACAGAAAATACCACTATGAACCTAAAGGTTCAATTAGAAGAAGCAATAAGGAGGGAAGAATTCATGAGAATCTAGCTAAATAAAAAGGAATAAAATTGTGAAGAGCTAGAATCTAAAATTGTTTCCTCAAGAAAGGAACCAGATAAAACAACTATTAAGTTGAATATAAGCTTGAAGTTTGAAAAGAGTAATGAAATATTAGATGACATCATCAATTTTCAAATGTCTCCATTCATTAATACTAGTCTTGGATATAATGTTGTTGTTTCCTCCCTACTTACACCTGGCCTTGCTACAACCAAGGGTTTTTTTTTTTTTGTGAGTGGAGTTCAGACTAGTTTTCCAAAAGATAAATCTATTGTTGATTGTGTTGAATAGATTGATGAGTTAATTGTTCCTCACATGTCATAATTTGAGTATACAGATGAAGTTATTGTTGATGTGTTGCGTTGGTATACTCTTGTAAGTGAACATGACCCTAAGCCTACTTCCTCTTATCATCCAATGCAAAAATCTGTTCCCTATCATCATCCTCACCATAAAAATTGAAGGAATGACAATCATACTTTCAGATCTTCGTAGAAGAGACGTGGAAGACATAATTATGGATCGATGCAGACTACCAGGATAGATTGTGGTTGGATTGATGGATCTTCATGGAATCATTTGACTAGATGTTTGAGGACTTCATATCGTTGTGTATCATTGGTTGTACAGTCATGCAACATTCCTCTTACTTATTGATGATTTTGCTTGGAAGTAGTCGATCAGGGATCGACCTGTCATGACAACCGACAAGAGTTTTGACTGAGTTCTCAAGGAGAAACACAAGTTTAGGGGGGGCATCCCTTTTACATTGATGTCAAAGGGAGATAGTTTCAAATATGGGGATAATTGTCTCTATTCTCTATTCCTGGGAGATTTGCATATGGTGGGATAATTCTTTCTATGCATGGTGAACTATGTGTTTTGTTACAGGATTTCCATCAATGACAAAGGGGGAGATTGTTGGAATTATTTTCATTGATGTCAAAGGATTAATGATGTCATTGATATCATGTTATGGAATTACAATACACACAACATTTCCAATATTGATTAATATATATAGGTCTACAAGTATATTAAAAAAAGGGTGCAGGTGAAAAATTAAAAAGTGAAATGGTGGTTTCAAGTTCATGGGTTTGGGGTATTTTCCCATGTTTTTGGGAATTGATTATTTAATGAATGGACATGTCCCTTGATGAAGGGTTATTAAAATGTATAAAAAGAGAAAGCATTGAGAGAAAGTATTTTCTTGAAAAATGGATTCGCAAAGATTGAATTGTGAAATCAATTTCAAGTCTTCTTAGCATTTTTGTGATAACTTTTTTTCTAGGATGTTTCAGACCTTGAAATTTGGAAGAGACACATGAAATATATTTTGTACTTGTGGTACAAATTTTAGACATTGGTTCGCTATTCTTTCAGAGATATCCCCTGTGGAAGTTAGGGTTCCTAAATGCTCGTGAAATTAGTTTCAAATAGGTCATCTTGGAACTTTCGCTATAACTTATTGTATGGGATGTTTCATATCTTGAAACTTTTTAAAGACAGAGGATAGATCTTGGTGTACAAGTGGTATAGATTTCAGATGTTGCTTCACTATAATTTAGGAGATATTCCCTATAGAAGTTAGGGTTCCTAAATGCTCCTGAAATCAGTTTCAAACATGTCTTCTTGGCACATTCGTTAGAATTTATTTTCTGTCATGTTTCAGACCTTGAAAAGGTGTACAAAAGGAGGAGATATATGGGTGTACATGGGATACAAATTTCAAATGTCGATTCAATACACTTTCGGAGATAATCCCTATGGAATTTAGAGTTCCTGAATGCTCCTAAAATCAGTTTCAAATAGGTCATCTTGGAACTTTCGCTATAACTAATTTTTTGGGATGTTTCAGACCTTGAAACTTTGTAGAGATAGAGGAGACATATTGGTGTAAGTGGGGTACAAATGTTAGATCCCGGTTCACTATAATTTTGGAGATATTCCTTGTGGAAGTTAGGGTTCCCAAATTCTCTTGAAATCAATTTCAAATAAATCAGCTTGGCATTTTCACTATAACTTATTTTATTGGACTCTTCAAACTGTGAAAATTTCAAAGAACATATGATACATACAAAAGTACCTCAAGTAACAATTTCATAATCA
>JASDQU010435462.1:57057-71979 GCA_032191745.1 Picea mariana | reverse complement strand
AACTCACGTGCATAGACATGAGCAGATAAAAATGGGAATTTTTCATTAAGAAAATAAGAATCTTTCCCAATACATGAATGGTCAACATTGGAACAGAGAATACCCATATCCAAACTGGACCAGAGAGGATCGTGGGTTGGTGCTTGCTGGAAAGAAACTAACATTAGTAAGGGGAGGGCATCGAGGGACTATGTAGTAATGAAGGGATTCCCTTATGTAGAGTAAATCTAGCTGAGAAGGCACTTGGTGCGATCGTGGAGGTCCTAATCTCAGTGGGGAGAGGGGATTTCTATTGTTGCCAGTGTAGTGAAGGAGAGTAACCTTCTTGACCAATTTCTTTACTTGATAGCCAACTTGTGAGAGTCTCATGGTGGTATCATTCCATGGCACCAGAGTGGTTGTTTCTAGAGTGAAAAAGAGTAGCAAATATTACAGTTGGGTGGAAAGGTATTCACCCTTAGTCAATTGGTTGGTTGAAGTTTAAACTGAAACATATAAGTGTTTCTCAATGTATCTAGTAATTGTTGTTAATGAATATGAATTTCACTATGTCCTAAAATGGTAGCTTTAGTCTATTAATTAAATGTTAAAACATGAGTTTTAATGGTATAATGAATCCCTTTAAAAATATTGATTGATTATCCAAAATGAATGTTTATGGGAGGTCAATGAAGGCCTGTAACCTTGTGTTTCCATAATCCTTGAATGGAAATCTTGCAAAATACAAAAATATTCACTACGAGGGTCATGGTGAGGCATTGCTTATGTATGGAGGAAGTGGGTCTAATCACGAGGGATCGAATGTAAAKAAATTRCAGATAATGTCAAGGAAGTTCGTGGATCGGTATGCCCTGAAATGCCCCTTAACCTTGTTGAGATCCCTATTTTAATCTCGAAGAAATCCCAGTTGTTGATCCAGTTTGGAGAATTGATCCTGACCCTTTKTCAGATCTTTAGCATTCGAAGAAATCCTTTCAGAAGAATATTCCTTCAAAAAAAAACCTAGAAGTGATGTCAAGGTGAACTTCCCGATGGGAAAGYTTTGAGTCGACAAGAGCCATTGATCAATTGGGAGGGTAAACCAGTGAGATCTATACCATATATCCCATCATAACCATTTGATAAGATTGTAGAAAAGGTTGAGTTTGGAAATACTCATGGGGAATTAGCAAAAGGAACTTGTGATGAGATAATCTCGAAGAAGAAGGCCCTAAAGGACCATAGTTGTAGATATGTTGGTGATTCAGTTGATGAGATCTGAGCCTTTGGATATGTTAGGGGTCAAGCCCATAAGAATAACCCTGTCAATTAACCATAGAGTGGATATGATATCTGAGAGATCCCTAACCGTTATATGTGGATATCAAATGATCATTGGATCCATTGAAAGATCCTAGTTTGAAAAGAACTGCTCCAGAGAACCACAAATTACTAAAAAGGGGATATTTCCCAATGGTGGGAACCTGAGTGGGTCAAAACTATTGATCTACTGAGGAGTCCATATGATGAGATCTCATTCATAGATATTTACATAGATCCCACATGTCGAGTGATTAGAGGTGAATGAGTGAGGTTATTATCCATCGCATGGGTTGGAGTTTTTAAGCGAATAAGGACCGTTGATTTTCCCAGTTCCTGACCATTGGATCTATTGGGAGTGATATTGTTGGAAATAATGAATCGGAGGATAGATTGGGGGTTGTGTAAAATGTCTTCCCTATGAGAAATAATCTAACTCATTGCAAATTTTCAATCTAACTAGTCGAGTGAGTCGGATTCATTCATCCGAGAAATTTTACCTCATGGATTGCGCAGTGGCATTTTGTTGAAGCATTTATATGGAAGGGTGATGCGTCTGAGGAAATTCCATTGCCATGCTAGTGCACACATCAACCTATCTATTGGTTCATATGAAATGGAGGAGTCCACATGATAGCCATGTAGGATAGAGGGCACGAGGAAGAGTAAGGTTGTAAGACCTTAGATCGTTTCAGACTATGTATAAAAGTTGAAGGAATGATCTGCCTTGATAAGGTTCTTACCCATAGTGGAAAAACCTAAGATCTGAGTGTTAGCGGATGGAGGAATGTTTACATCCCACCAACCTAAGTAGGGTTTAGGGGGTTGGGTGTGTTACAGAGTGGTATCATAGCATATTTCAAACTCTAGGCTTGAAAGGGTCACCACGACTGAATGAGTTTTGCAGTATTATATATGAGGAAAGTCTATGTTTTATTTTGAATGATTTAACTATGTTAATGAGTGTTAACAATAGTTTGAGAAGGATTGACAGCTGGAATAGAGTCTTGGTTTGGGATTTCCCAAACAAATTGATGCTTTGGCAAGGCCAAGAGTATTTTTGTATATAATTTGAAATATGATTGCTAATAGTGTATCGTTGTTCTAGCACATAGGAGATACAAGAAAAAGGGAAAACATAAGTGAATGGTGCGACACAATATGGAAGACACCTCACATTTCTAAGATGATCAGTCTAATGGCAGAAGGGATAGAGAAATCCCTCTAGATTTGGTAGTCACCGTAAGGAGTCTAACAGAAGACAATGAAAGGATCACTAAGAAGTTGCAGAGCCCATTAGATATCCAAAAGCATGGGCCAACTCAAAGTAATGTGGGAAGAAGTTCTTCTAGGAAAAGGCACAAAGATGCTAAGAGAAGCAGAGTTAGTGAGACACTTCCATGGAGCTATCTAGTGGAAAGAACACTATAGAAGAATTGTCATGCAGTGACATTGGGTCAAGTGTCCCCAAGAAAAAAAATAAGAGACATTCACAGAGTTCTCTGAAAGAAAAATTCAACAAGGAAAAGTCGCTTACCTTTGATGGAGAAATCAAGAAAGGAGAAGAGGTTGAGGCTTGGTTTTTAGGATTAAGGAAGTATTTTCGAGTGCATAATTACTCAAAAAACACAAAGTCAAATATATCCATTTTCAATCTGAATGGAGGAGCTTCCATATGGTGGGAAAACCTCAAGTAATTTAAGGGACTAAAGGAAAGTAAGATGACGTGGAAAACATTTCAGGAAGGCATATTTATCAAAAAAGTATTATCATGGTAAGATTAAGGAGTTCCATGAACACAAGTTAGGGAAACTTACCATGGATTCTTATGCCAAGAGTTTCTTGGAGTTGTTGAGGTATGTTACCTACCTCAAGGATGAGAAATCAAGGATACAACACTTCCTCAGTGGGTTACCATATTCCTACTAGGATAGGATTGAATTTGATGAGCCTACATCTTTGGAAGACACCATTATAAAGTCCAAGTGTTTCTATGACCAATCCAAACATATGTAGAATCTTCCTAAGGATTGGAAGAGAAAAGATAATCTTGGATTTCATAAGAAGGGATTTAAACCATCCCAATACAAGAACCCAAAGAGAGGTGCACAATTCAATCATCCAACCAGAAGTATGCACCAACAAAATATTCCATCTCAAAGTTGGAACATACTGATAGAGCAAGTAAGGGAGAAAGTATAGGAGCAGAAGAAGGGACCTCTACAATGTTGGGGTTGTGGAGACACACATATATTGAGAGGCTTCCCTCATAGACAACATGACAGTAAAAGGGTTTACCATGTTCAGGAGGCTACAATTGTTAATGATGTGGCCAAGAGTGTGTCAAGAATCTATGCAACTATTGAGAATCAACAAGCAAACCACCAAGCTTATGTGGTGGAGTTGTAAGGTATAATTGCCAAACAACCCATCTCTTTTTTTATTGACTCTGGTTCAAACCTTAATTATGTTTCACGCCAAGTTGTTGAAGCATATGCTTTACAAAGGAAAGAACATGTGAAATCGAGGTTAGTTCAGTTAGCCACATGAACTAAGAGAAAGGTAACATAAGTGATAGAAGCATGCACATTTGAAATGAGTGGATTGCATACACAAGAATCCTTAAACATCCTACCTTTAGGGTCATATGATGTGTTGATAGGCATGGATTGGTTGGATATTCATAAATCAAAATTGAACTGCCATGATAAGACCTTGGAATGTGAAGACAATGAAGGAAGCACAAGGGTGTTGCAATGCATTTAGAAGAATTTATCAGTAAGGAAAATATCATCACTGCAACTCAAGAATTTTAGCTGAAAAGGTGTCCCTTGTATGAGATACAAGTTCTCAATGTGGTAGAAAATAATGGGCTAAAGATTGAGGATCACCCAGTACTGTGGGAATTTAAAGATGTGTTCCTAAAGGAGGTACTCATACTTACTCCCAATAAATATCTCAATTTTTCCATAAACCTTGTACTAGGAGCAGTACCAACATCTAAAGTTCCCTACAAAATGAGCACACCAGAGCTAGTAGATTTGAAGGTGTAGTTAAAATAAATGATGGATAAAGGGTATATCAGACCAAGTGTGTCCCCTTAGGGAGAACCAACATTGTTTGTGGAGAAAAAGGATGGTACTTTGTAGTTTTGCATTGACCACCGACAATTGAATAAGTTGACCACCAAGAACAAGTACCCATTTCCCAGGATTGATGATATTTTTTATTATCTTAGAGGAGCTACAGTCTTTCTTAAAATTGAATTGAGATCTAAATATCACCAAGTCAGGATTAAGGATGAATGCATCCAAAATACAACTTTTAGAATGAGGTATGAACACTATGAATTTGTGGTGGTGCCTTTTGGGCTTACCAATGCACTAGCCATCTTTATGTGTTTGATGAACAACATTCTCAACAAGTATTTGGACAAGTTCGTCCTTGTGTTAGTTAATGATATCCTAGTATATTCAAAGGCCAAGGAAGAGAATGAGGGGCATATTAGGTTGGTGTTACAAGTGTTGAGAGATCATCAACTATACGCCAAATATATAAATTGTGACTTCTTCTAGAGGGAAATCTAGTATTTGGGTCACACAATCTCAGAATAGGGAGTGGTTTTAGATCAAGGAAATATCAAGGAAATCAAGGAATGGTCAGCCTCAGAATGTAACGAATCTAAGATCATTCATGGGATTAATGGGATATTATAAGAGGTTTGTTAAGGTATTTTCCAATATTGGTCATCCCATTACCTCAGTGCTAATAAAAAGGATGAATTTTGTATGGCCAATAGAGTGTCAGGCCAACTTTTAGCAGCTGAAACACCTCTTAACCAATGCCCTTGTCTTAAGGATTGCAGACCCTGAAAAAGATTTCCTAGTCTCCATTGATGTTTGCAAGGAAGGACTTGGTGGAGTCCTTATGCAAGAGGGACATGTGATTTGTTATGAATCGAGGAAGTTAAACATTGAGCATGAGTAATGATATGTTACTCATGACTTGGAGCTTGCAACCATTGTGGACATGCTAAAGATGTGGAGACACTACCTGCTTGGAAGTAGATTTGTCTTGATGACATATCACTGTGTACTGAAGTATCTATTTGATAAGCCATGATTGAATCCAAAACAGGCTAGGTGGATGGCACTAATCAATGAGTTTATTTTGAGATTAAACATATAAAAGGAAAAGAAAATTGAGTGGCAGACACACTCAACTAAAGTGTGTAGACAGTGCATCTAGTAGCAACAAGCACATGTGAGTCTGACATTAAGAAGAGAATCATAATTCTATTGCAAATTAATGGAAATTTTAATCTGGTGAAAGAGAGCTTGCAACAAGAGCCAAACATGAGGAAGTATGAGAAATACTAGCTCACAACATATGAGTTGTTACTGTATAACAACAAGTTGTATATAACTGATTCGACAAAGTTGAAACACCTCATAATGGATGAGTTTCATAGGAGACATTATATGGGTCATACCGGTTATAGTAAAATGATAACAACATTAAGACAATTGTATTATTGGCCAGGAATGAAAAATGACATTACAGAGTACATTGCAAAGTTCACGTAGTGTCAATAGGTCAAAGTTGAACATATATAAGCACCTGACATGATTATTACAACCATTAAAAATTACAAAATGGAAGTAGGATATTATCTCCATGGACTTCATCACATGATTGCTAAGAACAACTAAGCAATATGATGCAATCATGGTAGTGGTGGATAAGCTTAGCAAGGAAACTCATTTTACTCCAATCAAGTCCACTTTTAAAGCTATAGACGTTGCTAATGTTTTTATAAAAGAAATTTTTAGGTTGCATGGTATGCACAAGACCGTTATTTCAGATCAAGATGTGAAATTCACATCAGATTTATGGAAGGGATTATTTGTGGACTTTGGAATGAAACTAGCATTCAGCACAACCTACCATCCTCAAATAGATGGGTAGATCGAGAGGGTAAATAGAGTGTTGGAAGACATGTTAAGGATGCATGTCATGCATCAGCCTAAGCAATGGGAAGACTATCTACCTTTGGTAGATTTTACCTACAACAATGGTTATCAAGAGTCATTGAAGATGATCCCATTTGAGGCTCTGTGTGGAAGGAAATGTAGAGTTCCAATTAGTTGGGACAATCTAGTGGATAGGATCACACTTGGACAAAACATGTTAAGAGAAATGGAACAGGAAGTGATTAGAATAAAGATGAACATAAAAGTGGCTCAAGATAGACAAAAAAGCTATGAAGATAGAAAAAGAACCCATAACGAATTCAAGGTGGGAGATCATATGTATATTAGGGTGAAACCTAAGAGGAGCTCCCTAAAAATGCGAACTTGTGCCAAGTTGGCACCTTGCTATTGTGGACTATTTGAAGTCCTAGAAAGAGTGGAACTAGTGGCATACATACTTTCTCTACCACCTATTGTTAAAGCTCACAATGTGTTCCATGTATCCTTATTAAAGAAGTATATTCATGATTCTAATCATGTTATTCATTGGACTATGATACATGTGGAACTAGAGGGATAATTCTAGCCCAAGCCTCAACGCATCCTAGACAAGAAAGAGACAATGCTCCGGAACCGACCCATCGTGCAGGTCAAGGTGCAATGGAAGCACTTTGGAGAAGATGAGGCCAGATGGGAACTGGAAAATGCCATGAGGATGTCATATCCATTTTTGTTTTATGTATAAATTTGTGTATATGGTGTTAAGAAAACACTGAGGACGGTGTTTCCTTAAGGGGGAGAGGAATGTAACACCCAGTTTTCCCCCAAGTCTGTAATCATGCTTAAGACTTCATGCATTGTAATTCATGAAGAATGTAATTGTGTTTTACATTTAATGAAGAACACAAACCAACTGGGAGAGAGGGAATCCTTACAATACAGTCCATAATACCATGAGTGGGAACTAGTGAGGGGGAAACTGGGAAGTTTATGTGAATAAAATAGGAATCTTTCCCATAAATCCAACCTACACCTACATGACCTCGAATTACTAACCTATCTAAAGTACCATGTCTTCCATGTCCACAAGAAACCCGTTAATGACATCAAATAGAGTGGTTGGGGAAGTTATGACTTCCTTAAGAACCTGTACTCACAGGAGTGAAGGGTCAGTTGCAACTATCGTCTAGGAGTACCTAGAAGTGCCCCTTCTATCTAGGAAGCTTGACCCCAAGGGTTGATTATGATAGAATCGAGTTGGGGAACCCAAGGAAAAATATAATGTTCCAGATCGAAAAGAGGAATGAAGAGGAAGAGGGCGCAAACAAAGAGGGGGGGTATCATGAAAGAGCAGAGAAATCACACACACCGACCTGAGCAAAGAAAAATTAGGAAGTTTTCATGAGGAAAATAGGGAGCTTTCCCAAGACATGAATGGTCAACATTGGAACAAAGAATACCCATATCCAGACTGGAGCAGAGAGGGTCGCGGGTTGGTGCTTTCTGGAAAGAAATTGACACTGGTAAAGGGAGGGAACCAAGGGACTATGTGGCAGTTAAGGGACTCATTTATGTAGAGTAAATCTAGCTAGGAAGACACCTAGTAAGATCGTGGAGGTCCCGAGCTCAGTGGAATGAGGGGATGTCTATTGTTGCCAGTTTAGTGAAGGAGGGTAACCTTCCTGACCAATTTCTTAACTTGATAGCCAACTTATGAGAGTCCCTCGGTGGTATCATGGCTTGGCATGGGGGTGGCTTACTGTAGAGATAAAAAGAGTAGCAGAGCCTATGATTGGATGGAAAGGAATTCACCCTTAGTCAGTTGGTCGGTTGAAGTTTAAACTGAAACGCGTAAGTGTTTCTTAATGTGTCTAGTAATTGTTGTTAATGAATATGAATTGCACTTTGTCTTCAAATGGTAGCTTTAGTCCATAGATTGAATGTTAATACCTGAGTTTTATTGGTATAATGAAGCCCTTTAAAAAGATTGATTAATTATCTAAAATGAATGTGTATGGGAGGTTAGTGAATGCCTATAACTCGTGTTTCCCCAAGCCTTGAATGGAAAGCTTGCAAGATACAAAAATATTCACTACAAGGTTCATGGTGAGGCATCACCTATGTATTTAGGAAGTGGGTCTAAGCCCGAGGGATTGAAGTTAAACACATTGCAGATAGTTCCAAGGAAATTTGTGGGTCGTTATGCCCTGAAATGCCCCTTAACCCTATTGAGATCCTTGTTTAAACCTTGAAGAAATCCCAGTCATTGATCCATTTTGGATAATTGATCTCGACCATTTGTTGGAGCTCTAGGATTTAGAGAAATCCTTCCTAAAGAAGAACCCTTCGAAGAAAAAAAACTCGGAAGCGATGTCGAGGTGAACTTCCCGATGGGAAAGTTTCGAGTCGACGAGAGTCATCGATCTACCAGAAGGGTAAATCGATGAGATCTAAACCATAGATCCTATCATACCTATTCAATAAGCTCATCAAAAAGGTGGAGTTCATAAATATCTATGAGGAATGGGAGGAAGGAACTGTCAATGAGAGAATCCTGAAGATGAAGGCCCGAGAGGACAAAAGTCATAGATTTGTTGGTGATTCGATCGATGAGA
Source organism: Picea mariana (assembly GCA_032191745.1). Taxonomy (NCBI): domain Eukaryota; kingdom Viridiplantae; phylum Streptophyta; class Pinopsida; order Pinales; family Pinaceae; genus Picea; species Picea mariana. The sequence goes on along the minus strand of JASDQU010435462.1, from coordinate 63,092 downwards.
TCTGAGCCATTGGATTTGTTATGGGTATAGCCAGAAATAAGAATGTTATCGAAGTGATATTGTTGGTTAACCGCAAAGCATATATGAGATACGAGAGATTCCTAACCATTATATGTAGAGATCTAATGATCATCAGATCTGTCGGAAGATCCTAGTTCAAAAAGAACTACTCGGGAGAACCACAAGGTAGTAAAAAGGTGATATTTCTCGATGGCAGGAGCCTGAGTGGGGGAGAACCATTGATTTGTTGAGGATTCCATCCAATGATATATCAGTCATATATCTTGTCTTATACTCGACTTGTCGAGCGATTGGAGGTGAATGAGAGGCCATTAGTCGTTACGTGGTTTGAAGGTTCTGAATGAATAAGGACCATTGATTTTCCCAGTTCTTGATCGTTGTATCTATCGATAGTGAGACTTTCAGAAATAATGGATCAATGGATATATTGGGGGTTACATGACCTATCTTCTCGATGAGAAAGAATCTGACTCACCACGAACCGTCGATATAACTAACCGAGTGAGCCATAGTCGTTCATCCGAGAAAGTTTACCTTATGGATTGCGTAGTGGCATTTCGTCGAAGGACTTATATGGAAGGGTGACACTTTCGAGGACATGTCACTGCCACTCCAGTGCACACATAAACCTATCTATTGGTGTAGATAGTGTGGAGGAGTTCACATGAAAACCACGTAGGATAGAGGGTGTGAGGAAGAGTAAGACCATAAGACATTAGATCATTTCAGTTAGCGTAGAAAAGATGAAGGAACACCCTTCCTTGAGAAAGTTCTTACCTGTAGTCGAAAAACCGAAGATCTGAGTGTTAGCAGAACAAGGAAATTTGACATCCCACTGGCCTAAGTAGGGCTTAGGGGGTTAGATGTGTTACATGTCATTCTGTGAATCGAGAACAAAATGGCTTATTCATGTGTTGTTTTTTTATCTTTGTAGTTGTGATGTGGAAGTACTTTCTAGCTTCAACTTTACTATTACCCTTCTGGATGATAGTGAAAAGGTGTGTGCATATTGTTTTGGAAAAAGTGTGGTATAATTGTTGCAAGTGTTTCCAGATGAGTTCTACCCCACCCTATGCTTTTGGCATAAATTCAATTTTGGACGATATAATAAATCATCTTCGATGGAATTTATTTTTTCACTTGATGTATGCATTGGCATACGTAAAGATGCATTCTTATTAAGTGATGGAAGGTGGAGTTGTAATGCACCTATTATGAAATATTTTATAAGGCATATATGCTTTCCTGCAAACTAGAAAAATGGAACCTTGTAGTCTTCCATCTCAGTATTGAAGAGACATCGCATGTTATAAATGTGACGATAAGTTCCCTAAAGATGATTACACCAATAGTCTTGGATGTGGTAGAATATAAATACCATATTGGAGAGCTTGTTAACTAGTTCAGACATGGGTTTTAGCTCTACCTTTGTTTGGTTAAGATGGCAGTAATATTCTACAGTCATAGTTGCCCAACAAATTGAGGCAGATTACATAGCAATCTATCCTGTGACAGAATGCCTAGCAAAGTGATGTTTTGAAAGGCCGAGTTTGATGATATATATATTCATATTTGAGCATTGAAATGAGTTTATTGAAGCCGACATTTGGAGAATAATGGAATAGGGTCCACCCGATGTTGATTTACGTTTTAATTTGAGTTTAAATAGGATATTTGACCTATAAATTTGAAGTATCATCATGTATAGAGGTAAGGCCGACTTTATATGGTGATGTCACTTGAGGGCTGACCTACATAATGGGTAGGATTGGTGGTTGGTCCACATTGTTTATAGAAGAATGCATTGCAGAAGGGAATTTGGCGGTTGGGAGTTGTAACAACACCCCACATTTGTGGAGATGGGCCACCTTAGAGGACTCGTGCCCCTTCTGAATTGTATATGTGGCTTGAAAATCCCAAATTTTGCATTTATTTAGATTATTAAATTGTTGAAGAGAGAATTTTGCCCCTCTATAGGCTAGATTAGGGGAATTTAGCTTAAATAAAATAATATTTTATTTCAAGGGAAGTTGAGCACCTCCTCTATAAATAGAGTTGCACTTCCTCTCATTTAGTCACAACAACTTGAGGGAGAAATCCCTTAAGAGGTCTAAAATTTCTTAAATTTCTTGGAGCATTTTGGTCTTGCATTGGTGCTTTTGATGGAAGATTGAAGAATTCTATCGGTGAAATCATTTGTGGATTATTTTCTTGTCTTTAGTGAATGATCTGTGAGCCTAAGGTTTCTTCAGTATAATGACTTGATTGAGTAAATGTTCTTCTTCAATTTTAAGTGTTGGCTCATGATATATTATGGTTGATGCTCTATTAGATGGCTAATAGTTGCATGGTATCTTGTATCCTTGGCTCATTTTTTGGGAAAAACTAAGGAAGGATTAAGGTTGTTTATCACCTTCCCTTATTTCATTCATCCTAAACTTTGTTGAATCATTCAAGACCTAGCCTATGGATTAAGATTGTTTATCCCTTTATACCTTGTCTTGGCTAGTTTATTGTCCTAATGATTAAGATTGTTTACCCCCCTAAGGCTTGACCTAGTTTCCTTTTTATCTTGTGCTAGAAGTTAAATAAAACATAGTATGATACTAGGGATTCTGAGGGTACACCCCCCTGACTTGTTGTCCTAAAGGATCATACCTAGGGAGTGTGAGGGTACATCCCCCTAGGGTCAATCCTTAATTATTCATTGTTGTTTTCCCTCCATTAAAGATGCCATGGAAATGACTCTATTTACCAATGAAAATACATTGATCTACAATCCTCTAGTCATTTTCATACTCTAAATATACACAAAACCATTTTTCCTAGACTTCACTCTCCACATCATCTTGATCTTCCTTTCCCTAAGTCCTAGCGATCTTAATTCAGGGAAACCCCCTTGAGTTGGAGGAGAGTTGGATTGAAGTGAGAGAGGGATGGTGAGGTGACAATGGCCTCCCTCTGGTTACATGGGATCACACATGAGCTTTAAAAATTTATCTCTATAAGTGTAAGTTTGTGTGATAACAAGGAGAAGCCATCTCTATTCAATATTTGGAGAAAGACTTTGATTCTAACACTGTGTGTGTGTGGAATTTCTTCTATTTCTTTACTAAGCATTGGAGATGTAATAAGAATGTTTCTTTACAATGTAGACTATTTCCATGTATAATAAATGCATTCTTGTTTTTTTTCTCTCTCAAATGTTTGTCTAAATTGTGAACATGGAACTATAATTAGTTATTTAATCACATACTTTTCTCAATTCTATATCTGGTTATCTATATTTCTGCTTTTATTCATTTAGTAACACTCCTGTTGGAGGTAATAATAGAAGTATATTTGGTCAAGTGTTCATTCCTTTTAGTCACTTTCTCCTAACTAGGAAATATAGAATATATTTACATTTTTTCATAAAGATTAAGCTCATACTTGCATTTTCATTATGCATTAAGAAAATGAAAATATCCAATAACAAACCCAATAATAGTTTCAAGGATAGAATACATATGAGTTATCTATTCCAAATAGTGTGAAGTCTAATTGGGACTTCTCACTAGGGAGAACCCTTGTTGTTGAAAAGGGCATTTTGTCATGTCAACACCTTCATTATTACACATTTTTGCATAGGACAAATCCAAGGATAATAATAACTATAAAATTGTGATAACATTCTTCTTAGTATTAGTGAGATAAATCTATTCCCTTTCAAGCCAATTATTAATAGGAGGTTTATGGTCATAAGTGGAGATAGGTGATTGTTGGGAGTGGTGTTAGTACAAGGAACAATGTGGTACACTTTTTTCAATGCATACTTGCTTTATGTGGTACTTGGCTGGCTACAATAGTGGTAGGTAATTAGGTACATGCCCACTTGTCAAGTCATTAATCTCCTTCTTACTTAATCCTAGAAGGAATTAGATCTGTTTGACCTTTATTTTATTCAAAATCTTGTACCATTCTTGTCATCATTCATTAACAACATTTCATTCTATCCTTGAAATGGTGCCTTAACCTCGAGTTCCCACCAAAGTGTAATGGCATTATATAATATTAGTACTTATATTTATGTACATACTTTTTTCCACAGAAAATTTCTCTTTATATTCAATAAAAATATTAAAGTGTACATAACTAGTCTTTTACACCAAATGATTGATAATCATTGGTTGTCATGTGAAAATTCAAAAAATGAAATATGTAAATAGTATCATACTGCCTAATATCCGACCTTACATAATATTATCCAACTATGCCATAGAGATCCCCATATTACAAAACATTCTCAAAATAATACACCGTCATTACACAATAGAGCGAAAGCACTCAAGACTTAAAAACTTAAGTGCAAGGTCGGGCCCCCATGCCCTTCTTCACATAAGTAGTAATTTATAGACCCTGGAAGCCTCATGAGCGTTCTCTTAGAAAGGTCATTCGCCTCTTGATTGTCTTCCTTGTAATCATGGTCAAAAGAGATGTCCCTGAATTGATCAATAAGGTCTGATATTCTTTCCTTCCAGTTCTCCAAGGTGACCACCTATAGCAGTCCCTTTCCTTTTAGCCAATCAAAGACACTTCTAGATTCTCCAAGGACTTGGATCTCAGGTATATAAAGGCGAGAGGCTAAAGTTAATACCACCCACACCCCCATTATTTCAGATCTAGTGCTAGATCCATCTCCACTGTTTATCATCCCTTTGTGAAAGATTTGATCCTTTATCCTAAATAATCCACCCGCCCCACCGTAAGAACCAGTTTGTTGTGAAGCCCCATCAAACCATCCTATGAACTTCTGACATATCCATGCAAATTTAAGAAAACTCTCGGATTATGAAAATGTATATGTATCTTAAAGGCATCCAGAGCAACCAGAGCTAAGTGAAACACTCTTTTGTATGACGAAATACGGGATTCGAAAAAGATAGGGTTCCTTTCTAGCCATATGTACCAGCAGATGTATACTGGTAGAGTTGGGGCCTAGCCGTTCTGAGTAAACCAACAATTCAAACAATCTAGAAAGGAGGACATGTGCCACCCGTAAGAGGAAGGATGTGTCTGATATAAAACTTTCCAAACCCAAAAGGTGAAGGAGTAGTGAACAAAAAGGTGATAAACCGACTCACCCGAAAGCACACACAGTTGATATATGTCAAGTCCCACATTTCCACTATGTTGTGGATAAACCCAAGTGTAGACTTTGGAATCCGCCACTAACCAGAAAAATAAAAATAGTTTTAAAGGGCATTTCCAAGACCACACTCGTTTGTCCCACCCACAAGTTCTTACCGACCACTGCAAAGTGATTAAGGCAATATATACATTCTTAGCTGATACATGCCCAGTGGGATCTCCACCCATCTAGATCAATGCATCCGGCCTATTCCGTAACTGCACCCTCGTCTCGATCAAGGCACTCATGTATCCTTCCCATTGGGTTGCCAAGACAGACGATAGATTTAGATCACCACTGTCATACCACGTAGGACATATAGTACTCAGGCACAAATCTTTATCGGCTTGAGAAAGGTGGTGTACATTGAAATGTTTTTGCGTCTATAGTAGCTCAGCTGATAAGAATGCTTTGATGCCCATTCCAAGAATCTGGTCCTTTCCAATAATAATGGAATGTCCCGACCCCAAAATCCAAGCGATCCAATGAAGTAGCAGCAGGAAATACTTCTGAAGAGTTCCCAACTCTTGATTGTCCACACTTTGTTCCTTTTGTAGGAGTAACAAAGCCTACAATTGTTTCCAGAGAAAGCTTTTCCTGTAAACTCCCTTCTATAGAACAAGTCATTTCAAGTGCTTTAAAAGTTTTTAGTTTCCAAACTATAAGGGTTAGTGCCCCCTCATCCCTTTCGACCTATAATGAAACCCATACCTCTTTCACCAAAGCAATTAAACAGTCATCACGCAACCAATCGTGATGAAAATAAACGGGTGTGCAATAGTAAGAAAACCCTTGCCCATTTGTAAAAATAAGGGAGCATGATCAGATATCCACGTCCTGAAGC
>JASDQU010435462.1:46028-57007 GCA_032191745.1 Picea mariana | reverse complement strand
GTCCTATGGATCTAGATTCCAAACACGACTTAAGTGTGACAAATGAAAAAAATTGACTAGTCGTCCACATGAAAACCCAAAAATAAAGAAACAAAATTGTAATTATGATTAAATGAGGACACTATAAAGGACTAAAGGAATTTTAGTAATGTCCAAAAATGATTCAAGAAGGGGACACATGGTGTTTAAGGCAAATTAAGACTTCAAATCAATTATAATTCCTCCAAAATACTACACACATATAGGCAAGTATATAAAATACACATGTATATTATTTTTTTCCAATTCTCAAATTTAATTATATTCTAGGATAAACTCTAATATTTGTACAAACACTAATGTTGCAGATATTATATTATTTCTATTGTTTTACACATGGTTTTGAGCATCCTTTCCAACCTTTCAATTTACTTATAACATTTCACACATATAACATGTAACAATTTCCATAATAAGTAATGCCATTAAAAGTTACAACCAACTCTACTAACAAATCATTTTAAGCTAAACCTTTCACACAATTTCAAACTAGATCCTTAATACATATTTTTCGATCTTCATTCACAATATAACAAGCTTCTTGTTTCAACATTACACTAATATCCCTCTCACAAATGTAAAAACCAAGCACACGCAATTTACCAAAGATGGATTCAAATGAGTCATAAACACATAGTTAGAACCATTCCATGTGATTTGATTCACCATTCTCACATATTGTTGCATAAGACAATATCAAGGATAACAATAATCATACAATTGTGATAACATTCTTCTGGGTAGTAGTGAGAGCCATGCATTCCCTTTCAATAGCCAATTATAATTATTAATAGGAGGTTTGGGGTCAATATTGGATGCATGTGTTTATTGGGTGTGGTGTTAGTACAAATAATAATGTGACATAATTTTCTCAATCCATACTTACTTGTGAGGTAATTGGCTTGTTACAATAGTGGTAGGTAATTGTTAATTCAATAATATCCTTTTTACTTAATTTAGGTAATTGTGGTAGGTAATTGGCTTGTTACAATAGTGGTAGGAACAATGTGGTACACTTTTTTCAATGCATACTTGCTTTATGTGGTACTTGGTTGGCTACAATAGTGGTAGGTAATTAGGTACATGCCCACTTGTCAAGTCATTAATCTCCTTCTTACTTAATACTAGAAGGAATTAGATCTGTTTGACCTTTATTTTATTCAAAATATTCGACCATTCTTGTCATCATTCATTCACAACATTTCATTCTATCCTTGAAATGGTGCCTTAACCTCGAGCTCCCACCAAAGTGTAATGGCATTATATAATATTAGTATTTATATTTATTTACATACTTTTTTCCACAGAAAATTTCTCTTTATATTCAATAAAAATATTAAAGTGCACATAACTAGTCTTTTACACCAAATGATTGATAATCATTGGTTGTCATGTGAAAATTCAAAAAAGGAAATATGTAAATAGTATCCTACTGCCTAATATCCGACCTTACATAATACTATCCAGCTATGCCATAGAGATCCCCATATTACAAAACATTCTCAAAATAATACACCGTCATTACACAATGGAGCGAAAGTGCTCAAGACTTAAAAACTTAAGTGCAAGGTCAGGCCCCCATGCCCTTCTTCACATAAGTAGTAATTTATAGATCCTGGACGCCTCATGAACGTTCTCTTAGAAAGGTCATTCGCCTCTTGATTGTCTTCCTTGTAATCATGGTCAAAAGAGATGTCCCTAAATTGATCAATAAGGTCTGATAATCTTTCCTTCCAGTTCTCCAAGGTGACCACCTATAGAAGTCCCTTTCCTTTTAGCCAATCAAAGACACTTCTAGATTCTCCAAGGACTTGGATCTCAGATATACAAAGGCGGGAGGCTAAAGTTAATACCACCCACACCCCCATTATTTCAGCTCTAGTGCTAGATCCATCTCCACTGTTTATCATCCCTTTGTGAAAGATTTGATCCTTTATCCTAACTAATCCACCCACCCCACTGTAAAAACCGGTTTGTTGTGAAGCCACATCAAACCATCCTATGAACTTCTGACCTATCCATGCAAATTTAAGAAAACTCTCGAAGTATGAAAATGTATATGTATCTTAAAGGCATCCAGAGCAACCAGAGCTAAGTGAAACACTCTTTTGTATGACGAAATATGGGATTCAAAAAATATAGGGTTCCTTTCTAGCCATATGTACCATCAGATGTATACTGGTAGAGTTGGGGCCTAGCCGTTCTGAGTAAACCAACATTCAAACAATCTAGAAAGGAGGACCTGTGCCACCCGTAAGAGGAAGGATGTGTCTGATATAAAACTTTCCAAACCCAAAAGGTGAAGGAGTAGTGAACAAAAAGGTGATAAACCGACTCACACACAGTTGATATATGCCAGGTCCCACATTTCCTCTATGTTTTGGATAAACCCAAGTGTAGACTCTGGAATCCGCCACTAACCAGAAAAATAAAAATAGTTTTAGAGGGCATTTCCAAGACCACACTCGTTTGCGCCACCCACCAGTTCTTACCGACCACTGCAAAGTGATTAAGGTGATATATACATTCTTAGCTGATATCTGCCCAGTGGGATCTCCACGCATCTAGATCAATGCATCTGGCCTTTTCCGTAACTACACCCTCGTCTCGATCAAGGCACTCATGTATCCTTCCCATTGGGTTGCCAAGACACACGATAGATTTAGATCACCACTGTCATACCACGTAGGACATATAGTACTAGGGCGCAAATCTCTATCGGCTTGAGAAAGGTGGTGTACATTGAAATGATTTTGCGTCTGTAGTAGCTCAACTGATAAGAATGCTTCGATGCCCATTCCAAGAATCTGCTCCTTTCCAATAATAATGGAATGTCCTGACCCCAGAAACAAGTGATCCAATGAAGTAGCAGCAGGAAATACTTCTGAAGAGTTCCCAACTCTTGATTGTCTGCACTTTGTTCCTTTCGTAGGAGTAACGAAGCTAGATAATCTACAATTGTTTCCAGAGCAAGCTTTTCCTGTAAACTCCCTTCTATAGAACAAGTCATTTCAAGTGATTTAAAAGTTTTTAGTTTCCAAACTATAAGGGCTAGTGCCCCCTCATCCCTTTCGAACTATAATGAAACCCAGACCTCTTTCACCAAAGCAATTAAACAGTCATCACGCAACCAATCGTGATGAAAATAAATGGGTGTGCAATAGTAAGAAAACCCTTGCCCATTTGTAAAAATAAGGGAGCATGATCAGATATCCACATCCTGAAGTGATCAAAGGTCACTATAGGGTCCACATAAGATAAAATTCTAACAAGCCTTTTTATAGTATCTTCCACCCCGGATCTACTATTTCTCCAAGTAGGAGTAATCTTTGGTGGCTTAAAGTCTATCACGTGGTTTCTACTGAATGAATCTTTGAAGAAAAGCGCCAGCGGATCAAGCAAGGTTTTCTCTCCCCAAACTTTGGTTGCAGAAGTAGTAAGAATTAAAACCCCACCGATGATCAAATCTCTTATCGTTATAAAACCCGAGCCATCCACCTTTTCCCAAAAAGGCTTTCGCTCGAGACAAGGTCCAAAAACCAATAGAAAAAAGATCCTTCGATGATCATAAACATAGAGCCCTGTCAATAGGATACCAACACAAATTATGAAAGGTGTTAAATTTAAAACCATTGGATCCCAAGCAACAAGTAATCCTCCAGACTTTCGGAAAGCATTAACAACACAAATAAGCCAGTTTGGTATTAATGATGTCACAAAAAAAGGAGCCTTTTCCTCGGAGACAAAGGTCTCTAGAAAGAAGATAAAGTCGTGCAAAGTTTTTGAGAAAAGTCTTCTCATGGAGGCCTTTTTTAGGAATCCCCTAACCCCTCTAAAGTTCAAGAAGAGGAGGATCATGAGTTTGCTCGTGCAAGGGATTTCATGCCTCTAAGCGCCCTCAGATCTAATTATGAATCCAGGAGTTGTGTCGAAAACGATAGGTTGGTTCTAAGTCTCTTGCGGGAGCTCCTGGTTTTTATTGAGGATAACTCCAACCCGAGGCCACGAGACCAGGCATAATCCGCCCCGATGGGATCCCCGGTACTAGTAGAAGCCCCAAGAGCACCCCTAGTCTCAGAAACCTCATGAACTTCAAAACCCAAGTACGTCTATAGTGGAACAGGATCAATGATCTCCCTAACAGGAGAGATCAGAGTATTAATCATGTTATCCAAAACAGGTCACGAACTATGTCCCCCGAAGATCACTGTCCCGGACCGCAAACAACAATAGAAGTAATAGTCGGGGGACAAGCCGACGAAGGCTCAGAGGTGTCCACAGGCTTGGGTCTGGGTTCCACATAAGTCATTGGCTAGGATGGTAGCAGATCGTTAGGTACATAGTATAGCTCCAAGTGATGGCTCAGCTACGGTAACCGGATGGACGAGTGTGAGCTATCCAGTTGATCCCCTGGTGATCGTTGTTTCGGATAGTAAGCATCCACAATGGTTTTAGTCAAAAGACAAGTAGAAAAAGGCTCAGACAAGTTTACAGGCTTGTGGAGAGGTTCCATAGTAGCCACAGACTAGGTTGGTAACAAAACGGTAGAAGAGGGGGGATGATCCAAAAGTGGAATTGACTAAGATAACCTAACTGGCGAGTGAGAGCTATCCAATTGGTCCCTCTACCAAGAAGTCAGAGAGAAATAAAGAGAAGGGCACAAGGACTTGATCTTGCCAATAAAGGTGGCGGGCGAGCTCCCCACATCCTCCTCACTCAGTGCATCATAGTCCCACACGTCTTGTGGTTCCTCCAAATCCATGTAATGGTCCTTAATCGACTCTTCCCAATCCTCCTCAAGTTTCGGCGGCCCCTGTGCTGAGTGACAATCTTTGTGAAGATGTCCAATGCTTCTACAAAGGGAGCAACGAAAAGGTACCCCTAGGTAGTCCAGTCTTTGAACAAAGAGATATCCTCGCCATTCAATCTCCAAGGATTAAAGAAACCCCGCATGCATGTCAACCTCAACAAGTACTATGTCCATGCACTTATCAGTAGACCTAAGGGCTTCTTCATCCACTCTAATGAAGCAGCCCAAAACATTGCCAATCTCCGCAAGAGCCCTGGAGTTCCGTAGTTGTAAAGGGAGCCCTGGAAGGAGCACCCATAGATGGTGAAAACTAAAATACTCGGAGTTAGGATCAAAGTGGATGCGCCACCTTTTGAGCATTAAACTCCCTCCCTAGAAGCCCCAAAACTACCTAAGAATGAGTTCAGTGTCCTCGAGGGTTTTGAAGATGAATCCCAACCAACCTCTAGGCAAGTACCAAACCTCCGACAAATATCCTAGGACTGGTTCCCAAGTTTTCGCCATCCAAGCAACCAGAGGGCTCTTACAATGCGATCGATAGGCATACCTCCCCACTAGTGCACACATGGAAAGATTGCAGGAGTCCTCCAAGCCAACATCAACCCCCATAACCATCATCCTCTTTGTTTCCTTCGACTTCCACACCTTTTTTGTACATTTCACCGACCCCCTTTTAGTAATACTACGACCTCCCATAGCCATTGCAGGTCTGTCAACTGGAGGTAGCGTAGAGATAGTAAATTTTTTTGCCCCTATGGCATAATGTGCACCTAACCCACCAGACTTCCGGGTGATACCACTACCCTCGACACTACCCAGAACTATCGACGAAGAGCTCTATGTAGGAAGTGTAGTGCAAGGGTTATGAAATGATAGCTTCTTTCCATCAAGTAGACTAGACGTCCAAACCGATAAATTAACATTTAAGAAAGTATTTAAGTTAATGCATTAACCCATGAGTGCGCTGACCTCAGAGTCCATTCTGAAACCACCCCGAAGCACTCGATGGGCTGCCACCTTAGTTCGCAAGTCCTATCATGGCAGTGTAAACAGTTGGAGGGAGTTAAGGTTTGTTAATGCAGGAGAGGACAAGCTGGGGGGTAATCAAAGAGCCATGTCCAATCTTGGGTATTCCCCCTGAGAGTATAAAAAACTCAACCTCCACCCATGGACTTAAAGGAGCGTTTTTGTCATCTTACATCAATGCTCGTCAGGTTCAACTAAAACTATGTCAGGTATCCTGCCTTAAGGAGTGAAACTCAAGGTAAAAGGATACACACAAGAGTTGTGATATATGGCCCCAGCTAGAAACCCGCCATTAAACCTGCAACTTTCGCCCAAGGGTTTAGTTCAAGTTGTTACACCAACTCGAAAAGACCGCAAAGAGCATGATTTATTTACATACTTACATTACATAAGTACTAATATTTATATTTATTTACATAGCTAGGATGTGTTGTCATAAAATCTCTCTATGAAATTTTTTCGACAATAAATCTTATTTATTCGGGCTTTGAGTAGCACAAAATTTATGTACGTGAGTATGACTACACCTAGTAATGGAGGTATGACACCCACATGTGAGAACCATTATGCCATCCTAATTGCATAACTATATTTTGCATAAACCATTAGTGTTATGGTGTATGATTATATGTGATACATGACCCCATCTATGTGTACAACATACATCAATGGGTAAATATCAGATGACTTTAATCCCTTGATGAACAAGATTTATCTGCTAAGGCATTGGAATTGGATGCATGAGGAGAATGGTGCTAATAGGGTGTTGAAGCTAGATACTTGAGGAGGCTAGTAAATTTGGAGATAGATGCAAGGCTAGTGGTAGGGTGGCTTCATGATTATGAAGGAGGTTGTGAAATCCAAGAGAAAATGTTCCAATACCAATTGATGTGAAATGCGATAGTTAACCAAGCTAACAAATAAACTAGCGAATGCACAATATACATAAGAAATAAGAAGATAATAACCTTGGCTTAGCTATACATTACTATGGTAAAAATATTATATTAACAAATGTATTTATAGATTTGTATAAGGGTGGGAGGCATAATTATGTTTCACCTTGTCCTCTTAATAAACAAACAAACAAAAAACTACGAAACAAATAATAATTAATCTGCACACATATCCATACAACATAATTATTATTCTCTTATGGATGTTTCTCTTATAACATTGGACCCTTCTCCTTTGGCTATGTGGTCCTCAAGCATTGAGTTTCCTTAGGTTACATGCACCTTCTTACTAGTTGTGTATCTAGAATGCTAGTGGTCATCCAAGGGATTGTAAGAGCAAAAAAAGACTATGATGATCTCATTATGGAAAAAATTGGATGTCAACCTATGAAGAAAATAACATCAATTCATATATAGAACTTCATATATAGAGGAGAAGGGTTACTAAATACCATTAGGAATTTGCAATCATATTGGGAATGAATCTATGGTATATTGCATTATGGTGGCAAGAAGATGCATTCCATGGAGAATGCACGGTCCTATGGATCTAGATTCCAAACACGACTTAAGTGTGACAAATGAAAAAAAATTGACTAGTCGTCCACATGAAAACCCAAAAATAAAGAAACAAAATGGTAATTATGATTAAATGAGGACACTAGAAAGGACTAAAGGAATTTTAGTAATGTCCAAAAATGATTCAAGAAGGGGACACATGGTGTTTTAAGGCAAATTAAGACTTCAAATCAATTATAATTCCTCCAAAATACTACACACATATAGGCAAGTATATAAAATACACATGTATATTATTTTTTTCCAATTCTCAAACTTAATTATATTCTAGGATAAACTCTAATATTTGTACAAACACAAATGTTGCAGATGTTATATTATTTCTATCGTTTTACACATGGTTTTGAGCATCCTTTCCAACCTTTCAATTTACTTATAACATTTCACACATATAACATGTAACAATTTCCATAATAAGTAATGCCATTAAAAGTTACAACCAACTCTACTAACAAATCATTTTAAGCTAAACCTTTCACACAATTTCAAACTAGACCCTTAATACATATTTTTTGATCCTCATTCACAATATAACAAGCTTCTTGTTTCAACATTACACTAATATCCCTCTCACAAATGTAAAAACCAAGCACACACAATTTACAAAAGATGGATTCAAATGAGTCATAAACACATAGTTAGAACCATTCCATGTGATTTGATTCTCACATATTGTTGCATAAGACAATATCAAGGATAACAATAATCATACAATTGTGATAATATTCTTCTGGGTAGTAGTGAGAGCCATGCATTCCCTTTCAATAGCCAATTATAATTATTAATAGGAGGTTTGGGTTCAATATTGGATGCATGTGTTTATTGGGTGTGGTGTTAGTAGAAATAATAATGTGACATAATTTTCTCAATCCATACTTACTTGTGAGGTAATTGGCTTGTTATAATAATGATAGGTAATTGTTAAGTCAATAATATACTTTTTACTTAATCCTAAATTAAGGAATTAGATTTGTTTGACCTTTCTTTCATTCAAAATATTGGATCATTCATATGGTCATTCATTCATAATGTTTCATAATAGTATTTTAATCTTGAATTCCCACCAAAATGTAATAACATTATATAATATTATTATTTATAATTATTTACATAACTATTATTATTTATATTTGTTTATGATCCAATATCATAAAATATTTTTTATAATTTTTCTAAACAACCTTTATCTCTACACAAATTTAATTGCATAATTAGATTATGTGCATAACATTACCATTATGGAATATGGTTGTATGTGAAACATATCTTGAGCGACTTTAAACCCTCGATGAACAAGATTTATCTAGCCTTAATTTTTTATATTTTTTTAAAGTTCAATTATTTCAACTTATACATAACTATGGTTTTATAATAAATTCTTGGAACATTAATGAATATTTTTCACAAGAGAACCATTAATGAATATTACACATGCTTAAATCTATAAACTACATGGAAATTCTTGGACATCATATTAATTAATACGATATTTAAAATTTTATTTTTATGATTGATTGATAAACACTGTTATATCTAAATACATAATATTAAATTTAACATACTTGAATTTTTATATATATTAGAAAATACATTTAAATTGTATATACTAGAAAATATATTTAAATTTTGTTTACTATATTTTTTATTAATTTATATTTATTTTATATACTAGAAAATATATTTAAATTTTGTTTACTATATTTTTTATTAATTTATATTAAAATATAGATATAATAATTAATATAGAAATGAAAGTAATATTAAAATATAGATATAACAATTAACATAGACATGAAAGTATTAAAGTGGAAATTTTATGTTTTATGAAATGATTAAAAATCGATATAATCTATGGAAAAAGATTAAAAGTAGATATAATTTAAAGAAAGATTATTTTAAATATCATTAATTTTGTTAATATTTGATTAATTAATTTTATTTAAAAATATTATTAAAATTAAAAAAAAAATTAATTTTAATTACTATTTAAGAAAATAAATCATATGTAAATCTTATATGATGATGAGGATTAATGTCCACTAAGACTTAATTGGTCTATTGGACCTCAAGACAGTTAGTGATTACTTGTGATTCTTTAGAATTTTGTTTATGTGCTCGAAAAACATTAAGCGAAGCTTTCCAAGATCACTATACTTTTGTTGAGTTAAGAAGTTAGGAAGGTTGATAGTGTGATCAATATTTTGAAAATGAGATCTAATATGGGTATATGCTGGACAATCTAAGAGAAAGTGTTTTTCATCTTCAACCTTCTTAGTGTCACAAAGGTGACACACTCTTTCATCCCATGGCGTTTTAGGAATTGACCAACACCCAATTTCACTATGGAGCTCGTGAGAATTTGTTCTTATCTTAGAAATGCTTATTTTTTTCTTTACACTTGGCAAAACATATAGATAATTTTGATCTTATAGATTAGGGTTGATTACATCTTTATAATACCTTAATTTTCTTTTTTCCTCTTAGTCTTTATCACACCACTTTTTTTCCTTAAATTTTGATTTGACGTTTTTTTTAATAGTGTCTTTATTTTGCAAAATGGTTTCTTCCATGATTCCCCAATAGTTTAGCCAAGACCGAGCGTCTTTATGCCATCCTCGCTTGAGTCGATGGTGGTTATGACTTGATTTTGAAGCAATTTTAGGTAGCCTCTTGTCTTCAATGTTGTTTAACTTGTTCTTATTTATTAAGTATCTAGTCATAGCCATGCTCACAATGGGGGAGAGTCTTGTTTCTACGAGGAGGATGAGATAGGTCGTATTTCTTTTAATTTTGAGATTATAGGTTATAAAATTCTTTTGTATTTGCTCTATCTTTCTCCAGGATTCACGAGAGATACTACAGCCCCAGACTTCACATCCATAAAGAATAAAAGGTGTAACAAGAGTCTCAAAGAGGAGTTTTTTCTTATCCCAACTCTAAAGATCAGCTGATTTACAATTGTTTTCAAGCCCATAATAAGCTTTCCATCCCCCAATAATTCCTTTTCTCAATGCTATAATTCCAATTGAGCTTGTGGTGAATATCAATTCCAAGATATTTGTATGAAGTCACTTCCTCCAAGTTGTTGTTGTCATATACAAAGGTATCATAAGGGATCTTATTGGATTTAATAATCACGACCTTAATCTTATCAATATTAACAGTCATACCCATATTGGAGCAAAAGCCCTTGAGGATTCTTAGTTGGTTTTCAAGATCATGGGGACTCCTTGCCATAAGAACGATATCATTGGCATAAAGAAGAAGATTGATGACTATACCAGTGAGAGTAGGGGCGACACAACCTGCTTTTTCCAAGCATTCTTCTAACTTATCAATGTATATGCCAAAAAGGGTAGGGAACAAGGGACAACCTTGTTTGACTCCGATATTCCAGTTAATCTTTTTTGACCAGCCCTCAGTGTTTTTAAACTTAGCAATAACGTTCTCATACATCCTTATTGCAACAACCCTCAACTCGAGAGGCACTTTTATCTCTTCCAACCTATTCCAAAGGTTTTTCCTAGGAACCATGTCAAAAGCTTTTCTAAAGTCAACAAAACAACAAA
>JASDQU010435462.1:15174-36101 GCA_032191745.1 Picea mariana | reverse complement strand
TGTGTGCATGTTGCTAACAATTGGTATCAAAGCTATGGTTGACGATGATGAAAAGAAAGACATGGCTCTCCGAGTATAGAGCTAGGGTTTAAATCCCTAGGGGGCATTGAAGGCATCGACCTTGAGATTTGAAGAGCACCAAGTTTGGGCTTGGAGTGTGCGAAGGATATACAACTTGGATGCTTGGATATGGTGCATGGATATATGAGGTGTGGTTGGATCTGTTGTCTGGTTGCATATCTACCAAGAAGCAAGTGTTAAAAACTCTAATCATAGTTCGTTGTTTTACCTAACTGTTATATAGTTGCATGACAATTATGGTATTTTTGTATTATATATGTATGTCTATGTACATGATTATTTGCTCATTGATGAATATAGAGTATGAAACTTGATACGGGAGAAAACCTAGCTAGAAGGTGAGGCCTATGCTTTGCTCTCTTGTCTTCAATTATGAAAATGCAAATATAAAGAAAGAGGCACTCACCATGGAGTTTTCTTAATTGTGGCATGAATAACTGCTATAAAATCTTATTCCTCATTTGTTACGCTCTCAAATCCACTCCTAGACACTATGCTCAACTATGGAACAAGTACAATGCAAAAGAATGGAACCCCTTTTCTTCCTAGCGGCCTGGTATTTAACATAGCTCAATAATCGTCTAGGGTTAGGGTTTTTGCATCCTCAACCCTCAATTGGTGATAAGGTTTTGGACCTTCTAGAATCTTCTTGAAAGTCCACACATGGCTAGCCCCACATGTGTGAGTAATGGGGGTTGACGTGGCATCCATTCATACCATGGTGGTCAACAAGGTAGGTCAACTTGTGGGAGACATTCCGAATATGAGCTCCGATTGAGGTGATTTTTGCATCGTTGGAAAGGTATCAATGTATATGATAACATCAAGGGGCTGAGAGTTATGCTCACAAAATTTTGACCTCAAAAAATGTTGTTTGATGCCTCAAAATGGCTCTGGAAGGTTTTGGACCCCAAATATTCAAATTGAGACCTGCCACTTAAATGGGTTTTGCAAGCAAATTCCTCTGATTTTTCCACCTAGAAAGTACCAAGATAGATGACAAATTATATAATGATCCAATCCAGATCATACCTCCCCATTTTGGGAG
Organism: Picea mariana; assembly: GCA_032191745.1. Classification (NCBI taxonomy): domain Eukaryota; kingdom Viridiplantae; phylum Streptophyta; class Pinopsida; order Pinales; family Pinaceae; genus Picea; species Picea mariana. Next base: position 34,972 of record JASDQU010435462.1, on the reverse strand, counting down.
GCTTTTGGTCCCCAAAATATTTTATTGATTGAGGTGAGGAAACCTTTCCTCTGCCTTCTCCCTAGAGTACCATTTTTTCTTTCATGGAAATTGTCCTTTTAACCCAATCTGGCAAAGTTCATGTTGTCTCTGTCTGGTAATTTTGGACTTCTTTTGCAAAAATGTATCTTCTACCAACTTTGCTTGAGCTTCTGGTTCTAAGTCCTTTATGGTAGGTAGGACCTTCTCCTCAATTTATTGATTCAACATGGAAGGCTCATAGAGTTTCATATTCTCCACATTCACTATTGAGCAAATGCACATATATGGGGGTAGACTGAGTCTGTAGGAATTATCACCCACCTTCTCTAATACTTTAAAGGGCCATACCGCAGAGCCTTGATCTTCTTACCATGACCTTGTAGTCTTTCTTTATTCAGTTGTAACCAAACTTTGTCTCCCACTTTGAATGATTTTTCTATTCTGTGTTGATCATGTTGGGCCTTGTACCTTTCCCGTGACTTCTTCAGCATCTCATGTACTGGCAACTGGATCTGCCTAATCTTTTCAACAAACTTCTATGTTTTCAATGCTTCTCTTGTGATGTCTTCCCTCACTACTCCATGTTGTCCATAGACAACATTCAAGGGAAAAGGTGGCAAATATCCAAAGCAAGTTTCCAAAGGGGACTTACTAGTAAAAGTATGGACTGATCTATTATAAGAGTGTTGAATGTAGATAAGATTTTCATCCCAGATATTTGGATGCTTCTAATTGTAACCCCTCAAAAGTTGTATCAACATCTTATTGACTACTTTTTTCTGCCCATGTGTCTGTCGATGGAATGTTGTATATCTCTTCAACTTTGTGTCCATCTTCTCCCAAAGTGTAGTCTAAAAGGCACTAAGAAATCTAATATCCTTTTTTGAGATGATGCTCCTTGGTATCCCAAGGTGCACCTAGACTTGTTCAAAGAACATGCTTGATGCTTCTTGTCCTTTGGTGGTCTTTTTACAAGGCATAAGAATACACATCTTGTTGAACCTGCCAACTACCACAAATAGATAGTCATGTCCCTTCCTGGATGTTGGAAAACCATCGAAAAAATCTATGGAAATGCTTTCCCAAGGCCGAGTGGGTACATGTAAGGGATGGTATAGACCTTGCTTCTTATTACTGGGCTTGTTGGTACAACAAAGCATGCATCCTCTAATATATTGAGCTATATCTTTTTGCATTATGGGCCAATACACATACCTTTGTAAATTGACAATTGTCTTCCCAATGCCCAAATGTCTTACAACCTTGGAGGTGTGAGCCTCTCTAATAAGCTGCAATCTTTCACTTTTAGGAACACAGAGATTGTCTAGCTTGTAGAATAACCCATTTTAGAGATGTTAATCAACCTTATTGTCATCGTGGGTAAAAGGATCCATGTGCATAATAGTTCCCAAAGCTATAATATTGGATGTGGGTGGCCTTGAAAGCATGTATGCCAACTTATTAGTGATTCCCTTCTTATAGTTGATGACTAGATGAAATTGTTGCAAAAGCCCATCCACTTGTAATGTTTGGTTTGTTGTAGCTTACTTTGGGCCTACAAACACTGCAATGGCTGGTGATTAGTGTAGATAATGGTTTCCTTTCCCACCCGATAGTGCTTCCATTTCTTAACAACTTGAACCAAGCCATAGAGTTCATTGTCATAAGTAGTTTAGGACTCTTCCATTAAACATTTTAGAATGATAACATACCAACTTACCTCCTTGTATCAAAACTGCTCTCATAGAATACCCACTTGCATCTATCTCCATTTCGAAAGGTTTCCATAAGTTAGGAAATGTGAGAGTTGGTGTTTGACTAATCTTTTGTTTTAGCTTGTCGAAAGCTTTTTGCCGGTTCTTTTCCCACTTGAAACTCTTACCACTAGTTGTTATGGTGTGGAGTGGTGTAGCTACTGATGGAAAAGATGCTATGAACTTCCATAGGTACTGTGTTTCCCAACAAATCTCCTAACTCCAATGATATTAGTAGGAACAAGCCACTTCACGATGGCCTCCATGTTTGAGGAATCTATCTTGAATTCCCCTCCATCGATCACATACCCCAAATACACCAATGACTGCTGAACAAACTCACATTTCTTGAGGTTTGCTAGCAATTGATGCTTTTTTAGAGTCTCTAACACCTGCACAAGATGTGAGAGGTGCTTCTCCCAGGTAGAGCTCTAAACCAATGTCATCCGAATACACTATTACAAACGAATATAAATAGGAACACAATACATCATTCATCAATTTTGCATAAATGTGGTAGCTAGTTCATTACATAAACCAAAAGGTATGACCACAATTCATACAGACCTTGCCTTGTCTTGAAGGTTGTCTTCCAAGTGTCTTCTTCTTTCTCATGTACCTAGTGGTATCTCGATTTGAGATCCAACTTGGTAAAGTATTTGGTTTGTTGTAGCCGATCTAACAAATTATCAATCCTAGGTAGAGGGTATTGATTCTTGAGTGTGATCTTGTTCAAAGCTCTATATTTGATACACATTCGCCAAGTCCCATCATTCTTGGGTACCATGATGATAAGTGACCCACGCAGTGAGGTGCTTGGTCGAATAACTCCTTGCTCCATTAGTTGCTGCAACTATTTCTTAACTTCGCTTGTTTCCAAAATACATTGTCTATACAACCCAATATTTGGTAATGGGGAGTTAGACAAGAACTACATCTCGTGCTCCACTTCCCTCTTAGGTGGAAACCCTTTAGGCTCTTGGAACAATGCCCTGTATGCCTACAACAAATCCTCCAACTATTGTTTATGCTCTTTTGTACATCCTTCGAGGGATGCATTTGCTCTTACCGATTCCTCCATTGGTTAAGTCTCTTTCAAGAAAAGTAATACATACTTCTTACTAGAATTGATCAACTTTTTGGCTTGGTCAGCACTTACCAAAGAGATCTTTGACTTTCCTTTGTGTGCATTGATAATGTATGACTTCCCATTCTTGATTAGGCAGTATTGGTTTGTTCTCCGCACGAAGATCACATCCCTTATATACATGTAGGGGCTTCCAAACACTACACCACATGCATCAAGGGGTACTACATCTAATTCCACTTTATCTATAAAATTTGCACTTATGACAAACTTGATCTTACACTGTTTAGTGACTTTGATTTCTGCATCCTTACTCACCCATCCCAATGGATATGGGTTTGGATGATCATGAACCTCCAACCTAATCTTGTTGACCAGATCATTTGCTATGAGATTGGCTTGTGAACCGGAATCAAATAGAGCATCTACCTTGTTCCTTTTAACATAGATAGTAATATAGAAGAGTTTTTCATCTCCTTCTCTTCTGTATGATGAAGGCTACTCATATTCACCTCCTTCTACATTGAAGTGCAAAAAATATTTCCATCCACATCCAAGCTTCTCTCTACCTAGTTGCTTGAATCCTTGTCTTGCAGATTTTTCTTCTTGGCATCCTTCTTACGGTTCTTTGGATTCAACTCTTGATGTAGCTTCCAACATTTGTCTTTGGTGTGACCATCAATATTGCAATGGAGGAAGTGATTGTTTGGATCCTGGCACTAATGTGCAATGGCTGTCATCTTCTTGTCTTTTCATTTCCATTTCTTTTTCTCCTCCTCAGAAGCTTCTTGGTGATCCTTCTATTTAGAACCACTTGACTGTCCTTTCTTATGACCTATTTTCTCCATATACTGTGCTTGCACATAGGTCTCATCAATGGTCCTGAGTTTGAAGAGTGTCACTTGCTTTTGGAAATAATTATGTAAACCCCCTAGATACTTGAAGAGTACATCTAGGTTCTTGGGAGAGATACCCAACATGATTGCCATATTCCTGAATTGGGTAAATTGTACTCTTGCTTACTCTGCCCTTGCCTCTGCATGAAGTGATTGTTAGAGATAATGCTTAGATTAGTGTTGTGTACTAAGTTTGGGATTGGTTTGAGATTGTTGGAGTCTGTTGAGAGATTCTCTCAACCTCTCTCTCTAAGATTAGAATAAGTTGGATGTGACAACACTTATTTAAGTGTGATGTATCTCAGTGTAACAGTGTAATACTAATATTGTTTTGTGTGTAATTCGTGTACAATGTCTGCTCATCCAAAATTTAATATGGTATCAGAGCTTGGTCTAGCTTAAATCCCTCATGGGATGGCCAGGAAGATGAGAGGGACATGAGGATCACTCCATTTACATAGATTAGATTAGCGTAGATGTGAGAGTGGATTGTGTATTTTTTTTGGATTAATTTTCGGTGTAAAAATTATTTGATTTTGTTCATTTCTATAGTTGTTGCGTGAATAAGATTGAACCGCTTGTCTAGAGAATAGTGTTGTTGGAGACTTCCAGATCTACGTGTGTTAAGAGAGAGCAAGAATCATGTGAAGGAGCCTAACCAGAGATTGATTCTCAAAGGCAGCGTAAGGTCATTCTTGGAACCCTGCACCATTTCCTTTGCCATCAGTCTTTGTTCAACACTAATCTTTGTCGATTATTCCAAAATTTGGTCTTCTTTGTGATGCCTGGGAAGCTGATGGTTTTGACCCCTCCCGACTATTTGGTAAATCCTGGTGCACGTGATCAACTTTCTCATACATGATTTATCAGCTAAAGAAACTTGAATTTGAGCTAGGTTAGGGGTATATTTGATTCACTTATGAATCTTAATTGTTAAGTGATTATTTATATCATTGGGTATTCAATGTACCAATCGATCCATTGCTGGTGTGCATTTGATGCCGGCCAATTAACATTTATGAGAAGAAGCCAATCCAACATCATTTACCCTTGAATTCATCAAAGACTTGATAAACTTGGAATACGTAGGAATCCTGGCTGCATCTCCGAAGAAAATGGCCATCGGAAATGTTTGTCTTGGTATCTCAATGTGGATCAATATGAAGGAAGAGCCACCATAAAGAGTGATCGCTTGCCTTTCTACTTACATATATATCTATTTATGTGTGGTGTGCAAGTAAGTGTGGTAAAGGAAGAAGGACTCTTGTCTCTTGATATAAATTGGCAGCCCCAGTTTCAAGAACAAAGGTTCTTATGTTTGTTAAGAAGTCACCTTGTATGATTGAATTTTGAGGACATTCTGTATCCAGACTGCCTTTCTAGAAACTGACAGATAGATGAAAGCAAAATATCTAATAGATGGAGGTATGTCCATAGGATGCTTCATTACTTGACAACTTTTTTCATGGAAGCCCCGTTGAGTTGAGTTCGTCAATATTGTCTATTGTACAAGTTCATCAAAGATGGTCAGAAGCATTTGTACTTTAAATGTGTCTAGTGGGAAGCTCGAAGTTGAGGTGAAGAAAGAGCGGAAGCCCTGAGATTGCAGAGTGGGTTTAAGTGTTGATGAAGACCAGCCAGACAATGATAATGATAAATATTGTAATTTGTGATTGTAAGTTTTTGAATGTAAACATTAAAGGGGGATGTTAGAGATAATGCTTACATTAGTGTTGTGTACTAAGTTTGGGATTGGTTTGAGATTCTTGGAGGCTATTGAGAGATTCTCTCAACCTCTCTCTCTAAGATTAGAATAAGTTGGATCTGACAACACTAATTTAAGTGTGATGTATCTCAGTGTAATACTAATATTGTTTTGTGTGTAATTCGTGTACAATGTCTTCTCATCCAAAATTTAATAGTGATGCCAATTGATCCATTGGTCCTGTACATACCCAATAGGGTAGAACTGAGACTTGATGAACGTTTTAAAATCCTCCCATTTTGTTACTAGTGGATCACCCTCCAACCTAAGTGTATTTGCGTGGCTTTTCCACCAGGTTAGTGCATGACCCTCTAGTTTCAATCGGGCAAATTAAATTTTCGTCTCTTCATCTATATTATGGACAAATACACTTCTAATTGTTGCAACCAATAATTCAACTTAACGACTTCGATCTCACCTTGGTAGGGATTGATGTCCACTTTTGCTTCCATTTTGAATAGAGGTTATGAATGAGTGATGGCATTGGAACTTGGTTTCTCTTTCTCAAACCCATTTTTAACTCCTTTTCTGGATCTTCACTATTTGTTGATTTCTCATCCGATCCAGCTTCTGAGTTAGAGCCAACAACCTCCTCGAAAGGTCCAAACTTGTTTGATAGTACCACCACGAGGAGAGCCATCTTGCGAGAGAGATCAACAACTTGCTTTTCCAACTTTGAAAATCCCTCTTACATTGCCTCACGAGGGTTTTTATGAACAGACTCATCTACCATGGCTAGGGCTTTGTGATTTCCTTCTTAAGCCAATTCCTAGACCCTGCAACTTTCCACAAATACCCCAAAGAAAAATGCTCTTGTACCAATATGATTTGTAAATTGTTGTGATATTCCATTGAAATAGTTCATCACAACAGATCTTGTAATATTATGAAATCTTAGATTATGTAAATTATTTCTTTAGACTCCAGATTAATTATTAGCTTAGTGCTTGAATTTATGAAATAACTAAAATTAAAAAATGAAAGAACATGAAAATATACACACCATTCACGCAATTGAACACAAGATGTATCCTAGGAAACCTGATAGAAGAGAAAACTCAGCTATAACATGAGGCCTATGCTCTGCCATCTTTTCTTTAGTTATGAAAATGTAAATACAAAGAAAGAGACAGTCACTATGGAGTTGCCTTCAACACTGTGGCCTACATGGCTGCTACAAAATCGTATTCCTCCTCTGTTATGCTCTCAAATCGACTCCTGGATGCTATGCTCAACTATGAATTAAGTACAACGCAAAAGAATGGAACCCCTTCTCTTCTTAGCAGCCTGGTATTTAACATAACTCGATAATCATCTAGGGTTAGGGTTTTGCATCCTTGACCATCAATTAGTGATAAGGTTTTGGACCTTCTAGAATATCCTTGAAAGTCCACACATGGATAGCCCCACATGTGTGAATAAAGGGGGCTGACGTGGCATAACTTGAGATCAACAAGATAGGTCAACTTGCGGGAGACAACTTCCGCATACGAGCTCCAAATGAGGCTATTTTTGCATCGTTAGAAAGGTCTCGATGTGTAGAATAACGTCAAAGGCTTGAGAGCTATGCTCAAAAAGTTTTGACCCCCAAAAATGTCATTTGATGCCTCAAAATGGCTCTTGAAGATTCTAGACCTCAAATCTTCAAACTAGGACCTGCCACTAAAATGGACCCTACCAGCCAACTCCTCTGATTTTTCCACCAAAAATACCAAGATAGATGACAAATTATATATAATGATCCATTCTAGATCAATGGACATATGGCAACCTGATCTTCTAAGGTAACTCATTCTTAGATGCCAAAAGAGAAGAATACACAATCCTTTTGGTGGAAACATTTAAAGAAAGATAACCCCTAGGTAGAACTATCCTAGCACTCATAGTATCTTAATACTACACTTACTATGGCTGCACTCGTCACATATCCAAAGGAGGGAGATGAAAACACTATGGTCATGACTCACGATGCAATTTCACTGCCTTTAGTTTCAGCGCAAGAGAATCCTTTAGAAAAGGGAAAATGAAACATGAGTCTTTGGATCAGGGAAGAAACCCAATTTTTACAACTCTAGAGGACAAGCCAATGCAGTAAATGGTGATTGAATCTCCTATAGTGAGCTTACTTAAGACGTCGATAGATGAACAAAAATTTAGGAGAAAGAAAAGGTAAAAATGGGGGAGAGTGATCTTCCCTCTTGAATAAAAAATCTGTATTCCATTGTTTGTAAATCAGTGAAGCCAATGTGGCTTCTAATGGATCAAATAATAGTATTTCCTTTAGATGTGGGCATAGTTCAATAAAGATCTTGACTTATAGTTATGAATCACTGGAAAATTACGCAGTGCGTTTGTTGAAGTAAATTTTCTTCATTCATTTGTAAAAAAAGATGTTCACGGTCCAAACAATGGACAGAAAAGAAATTATGTCATAGGTAAAAAAGATCAAGTACACATTAGATGAGTCCGAAATTTACCAAAATCTAACAAAATTAACTTATAAAAGTATTAAAAATAAATTTCATAAATGGACAAATCTGTGTTCAATGGCTTTTAGCTCCTTGATTATACAGTTCCAATGGCTCACTCCAAGAAGCTAAAAAACAGTAAAACAAACAGTAAAATTACATAAATAGACAAATCTGCGTTCAATGGCGTGTAGCTCTTTGACTATACAGCTTCAATGGCTTACTCCAAGAAGTTACTAGTCACAGGTTTACCTATACTTTCCAACCTTTCAAATCATTAAGATTTTACAATATTTCAAATCTATTCAAATTAAATAAACGGATTAACTTATCCATAAACAGTGAGATAGGATGTGTACATTTCCGTAAATTTAGTAGTTAAATAGTTGTGTCAAAAGATTCTTTTGTCCTGTAAACAAAAGAATTTGATAGATCAATTTGACATCTTGTCGTATAATCAAAAACATCTCATACATTAATTTGACATATAGTGGAGAAAATCTGATGCATCCATTTGACAACTTGTATAAACAAAAACATCTTATATATTAATTTGACATACAGTGGAAAAGGTTGCTTTTGCTCAATTCCTATACAGTGTACACCAATATCTGTCAAAAAAAATTCAACATCTAGCTAAGCTGTCAACTATTATTTTTATATTCCTAATTATTTGATTAAAGTAAACCCAGTTCATTGATAATTTTGATTGCGCCTACCAAGTGGGCAAAATCGGGTTCGTTTCCTCGAGATCAAAACAAATCTAGCTCCTATTTTGGCTCTAATCGTCAACTCCACCAGTGAATTGTACTGGCTTATCGTTACGTCAGGTCAGCTTATGCACTGGTATGTTCGGCCTCGCTCCACTATCTCCACAGTGCACTCTATCGTTGTTACCTAAGGTTCGCATTCGTGCCAGATTACATTCAATGAACTCATGTGCTTTGCTCTATTCATCCCGCGCTATGCTGCCTTTAGTGGGATTGGACTTTCTATTTCTAACAAGGTTCGAAACACATATCTTCGCATCAGAATGAAGATAAAACATATCTTCTCTTCCCATTAGTATGAAGATCTAGATTAAGTTGGTACGAATACATATCTACGTAGCTAATCACCTGAGAGACACGGCCAAATTTTAGATAATGGGATGGTCGTGGAGCTCATTTGGATGAATTATAGATGCCTTGGATTGTCTAAGGCGTCGTGGAACTTACCTCGAGAGATTCTTGAGATGAGATTTAAGATGGGTTGAAAAGTTTAAAATGACCCGTGAGAGAAATTGCTCGTGATGAATGTTATAGCCTAATTGGAACTTATGGTCGTTGTTGTCTTTGTATTCTTTGTCCATAACAGAAAAGGGTTTGTGCGGGTTTGTGCCCATGGTTGTGGTGTGAGCTCAAAACTTTGTATGGTGATCAAAATCAAAACAAATATCTAACACATTTCCCAACAAAAATGTCTATGTTATATTGCTGCCATATGGATTATAAATTATAGTGGTCTTTTACGTGGTTTTGAAACATCCTAAATTTTTGTAGCTGATCATATAAGGTGCTTATGTAACACCTTTCCCAGTATGTATTCTGATTTACATAGTCATTAATATTGCTATGAAGACTTCTTTATATTTTGATGGTTTGTTAATTTATATATTAAGTTTGATTTTCTCATAAACAATTTTTGTAATGGTATTTATCAGCATAGGTTCGAATACTATGTTGTTTTAAAATGTCAGCAGAAAGGCATAAAAAGATATTTAAAGTGAAAGGTGAGGTCATTTCTAATTCTGTCTAATATTCCAGTTTATTCATAAAGTTGCCTCACTTGGAACCTTAAAGAATTCTTTGATAAAATGTTATATAAAATCTAAATACCTTTGTTCTTCATGTACAAGATGGCACAATTTAGCATTTTTGAAGTGAAAGACGTTTGCATAGGATAGACTGTAGCACAGTTCTGATTTATGTGAGTAGTCCATGATTTGTATTTTGCTTATAAAGAATGTCAAATAAATTGGATACCAAGCTATATGAAATTTGAAAGTGATTCTAATGTACAAAAGTGATTATAGTAACTTGTGGTTTATATGTGTGAATTATATCACTAGGTTGTTTGAACTTGCATTTGAAAGAACACTTATGACGTTTATAGTTTTTGCTTTTGTATATCATTTACCTAGTTATTAGTATATTTATTACAATACCAAGTAATATTCTTCTGTGTTTAGTATATTTAGTGTTCAGCATTTAAATATTCTATCCTTCAGAAGATGCCATTTCCCTTGATTCTATTTCTAAGTTTTGACATTTATTTGGCTACACATGGATGTGTCATCCATATTAAATGTAAGATTTCAAATAGATTTTTAGTTTTTATGGAGATTGTTACGAGTCCAATTCTTAATATTAATAAGATAAATCAAAATGGGTGTAATATATATCAAGTATGAGTGTGATTCAATTTCTAAAGTGATAATAAAGATGAGTTACACAATAACTCCTTATACATTAAGAGAACTTCATCCAAATAACTCAAGTATATTGATATGTCTGAATATATGTTCATGTTTATAATAATGACTACATTGACCTTTATAAATACATATTCTCACTCATTGCACATGTAAATCCTATTTCACACTAACCTATATTACATATATACATTTAACCTTAAATATACCCCTAGTAGGATCATAACAAAGTACCCACGTTCCTCAAAGCTTTGTAGTTAAGGGTTTTATATGTGATGAAACAAATTAATAGGACTTCATTATATTCCCGCTCTTTTGTTGATAATGATGATTATCCATCCATTCATATCCAATTATTTTGAGTGTCAATCCTTGATAGCTTCCTTTTCTTTTATACCTTGCATTGTTGTAGCATGTCCATTTTGTTGTAGTTTTTAGCAATGTTTTAAAACTCGGACTCAGCCATGGAATCAATTGAGGGTCAACTCGGACTTGGAATGAATCAGAGGGATCTAATTTCAATGACTCGGTTTACTAAAAAATACATAAAATATTTAAATTTTAATGAAAAAATATACTTTAAAGATTCCAAACCATTAGAGGCAAACTATGCAAATTTTTCTCATGTATAGACCATGTAAGGGTGAATATATCAAAATGGCGTTGAGTGCAATATATATCAGCAATAAAATACATAATTAATGAGGCTCTAAATAGCCTCTAGAGTCCAAAAAACATTCTACAATCTACTGGCCTACTACATAGTACATAGTATAAATCATTGATCAACATGATCAATCGTCAAACTCATCACCACTACTAGAAATGATATCCTCAGTAGGAGCTACAAAAACATCCTTTCCTTGGGGACATCTACAACTGCAGTAGTCGTACTAGTAGAAGCACATACAGGGGGGGGTGTTCCTTTATAGTTTTTTGCGAGGGTTTAGGTTGCTAGAGATTAGGTTTTAGGTAATTTAAAAAAAAAAAAAATTGACTTTGTCATGCATAGTTTGTTGTGGTTGGGTCTAGGAATGACTCAAATGAGTAGGTACAAACTCCACTGAGTAGGACCAGTTTGATACCAAACTGGCTGAGTCATTCTTTGACTTGGCCAGTTTGATACCAAGCTGGCTCTCTGAACCGAGTCAATATGGTCAAGGGTCAACTAGTTGGAGTTGATCGAGTCTGATTCAACTCAGTCTGAGTTTTAAAACACTGGTTTTTAGCATTTTATAGTATCACATCACATAATGGTTCCTTGATGCCCTATTCCATGAATATCATTCATTATACCATATTCTTTCTTGGTAATTCTAATGTTGTTCTTCTTGTCTTTCTTTCCACCTAGGGTGTTTATATGGTTCTATCTTTGATGGTTTTCTTTCATTTTGAACACCCATATCATCAATTTTCTTTTTAGGGGACAATGACATGGTCTATTTGATGTGCTTGATCTTTGATTACTCTTACCTTTGAGATAATACCATCATCTTTGACATGTGCATCCTCATGTTGGAGTTCAACTTCTATAAGTATTTTTTGGTGACCTTTTTGAATCTTCTCCTCCTTCTCCCTCTGAAGCTACAATGTGTGATGCCATCCATCATAATCTTGGGTCTTTCTTCAATTCTAGATTGTATTTATGATTTTATCTCATTGGTATTTAGAGTCTCTTCAACCTTCTTACCTGTTTCCTCTTCAACTCTAATAGTGTTATCTTCAATTGGTGTGGTAGCATTTTCATCTTTATTCTTTGATTTTGACTCGTGTATATGAATTTTCATATTTTTTAACATCATTAAGAAGGTTTTGATTATGTTTATGCAATACTATGATTTTTTCATCATTCTTTTCAATTCTTCCCAAAACTCATGTTTTCTTGTTTTAATTTTGAAATCTCCTTTATAAATGCTTTATTAAGGTATTGCATTTTGGCGAACTCATCACCCTACTTTGTAAAATATTTTTTTAGTTCTTCACTATCCTTGCACAATTTGGAAACTTATTCTTCAACTTCATTCAATTCATCTTGAATTGTATGCATCTCMGAGATTTTTGTGTCCTTGATCCATTTATTTGAGCTTATTTTATCAAATTCTTCTCACATGGAGTGTATTATGGTGTTTCTATCAAGACTCATACACCACTCTCTTGTTTCACCATTGAAATAAAACTACAAAGAATTCAAAAAAAATCCTTTCCAATTCATAAACATTCRCAATTCAATTTTCGTCTCCACTAAGGTCATGCACTATCATTGGTTCTTATTTTAGATATCAAATTCCTTAGGCTCCAAATTCCTCAATTATTCAATATTTAACTCACTTTTCAAATAATTTCCCAACATTTCTCCTTTGTTCCTCTTTTCAATGACTTTTGAATCACTCAATTGGATCCTCTAATTAAAAGTTATGCTAATTTTAAGCTAGCATACATTTTCAATCCCTTATTCAAGGATTGCTTTGCAAGAAGACTGTACACCTAATGTAACTCTGAATTTTGCTGCATCATTGAACCTTACATTTCATCTTGTAGCAGCCTAACATGTCTACTCTGCAATGCCATGGGTCTTACTAAACTCCGATTTTTTTCCAATCAAAAGTTATGGTCACTCCCCCAACAGTTGTTGATTTTGGGGCCTTTCAGGTGAGAGAACTTGTATATACTTCTGATCAACCTCTAAAATTTGGATTTTTTTCTTCTTTCCAATTACATAGATGGCACTCAATTTGGACCTCAATATTCAGATATCATTGTTTTATTGAAACTACTCGCTTAAGCCTAGTTCAAGGACTAGACAATAACACTAAATTGTATGACCTATAACTTTGACATTATGGCGGAGCAGATTCTAAAATTTTGATCAGATATACTTTATTGTTTCCGGTTTCCAACCCTTCAATTCTCAAGCAATTTGATGATCCAAAAAAATTATAGCAAATTGGTAAATGACTCTTTTGCAGGTGCATATTAGAGGATTGTCTGCTTTGATACCAACTATTACGAACCTAGTCCTCAGAATGACATGATAAAATATAATTAATATAATGTACACCAAGTACGAGCATGGAACACAACTCCCAAAGTGTTAATAAAGATGAGTTATGTTACACTTAATATTCACTTCAATGCACCCTATATTTTTTTGTTGTATGTGGTCCATCATATGAGTAAATTATTTGTATCATTGTATCATGATGGGCCAAAAGTGTGGTTATCTTTGTACTCATGTATTGTATTGGGTCTTGCTTAGATGATCTATGTATCAGTGTGAGGCCTGGGTGGTATCTACAAACCCTTTGTGGTCGGTTATGGCCTGTCCTTTTAGTCTCCATTTCTAAATATGCGTTCCTCTTATGGATTTGGATAACTATCCCTTGGTGGCAATAACTCGCCATCATGTTAGTCATTTATGACATGGGTAGGTATGCGAGGGTCTTGGGATGGATCTACTAGGACACATGATCCAGGGGAACTTCTTGTCTCTCTCACTTCTTTTGTATGTAATGTAAAAGTGTTGCTCATGTTGTAAAGGTTGTCATACCTATTTATAACACACTTATCTTATGCCTAAACATAGACCCCCATCTTATGTATTTTTCACACTTGACCATCTACTCTTGGAGATGATTCTGCAGATGCTCACTCAGTTTCATGTTTCTCAAGGCAGTTTCATAAATCTTGAGGTAGGATATGCATGCCAAGGCACCAATCACATAATTTGAGGCACTTTGGGGCTATTTACAGTTGCATGGACTACTTCATTGCATGCCATGTCACAAATTCCAAGGTTCTCTCCTCATTCATCACTTTTGAGCCATTTCTTGCTTTATATGAGGGATGAATCCACACGAGTGAACATTATGCTAGTTGTTGGGGGATATTATGACTTGATTTGACTTAGAGGGTCAGAGGGTCCCTTTCCATGCTTTGTGGAGGCATATTTGCTTGAGATTTGGACATGGTTCTACCTTGGAGGCATCTTGTGAGGATTTATGAGCTTGATTAGAGGATCCATCCACCTTTTGAGGGCCTTCTCACACTTTACATGAGGTCATTCCACCTTTGGAGGATAGACGTTGGCATTTTTCTTGCTTGGGGAGGTTTCCACACCATGTTTTGAGACTTGGACTACACATTTTCAAGGGAACGTTGAGCACCTACACCAAATTGGCCCCTCCTTTTGTGAGACGCCCCATCCTCATGAGGGTTTTGTCTACATTTGGCATGTTTTACTTGTAGTTGAACTTAGTCTCCTTCATTATGTGGATGATGAGTCACATTTTGAAAGTCTCCTAGGCTAGATTTTAGGAGATATAAAGAATGAGAAGGATTAGAAGCCTCATCTATAAATAAAGTCTTTCCTCTCATTTCAATTAGTTGTTGTCATTGGAGATCATTTGAGAATACAATTTATTGAAGATCTACATATTGGAGGCTTTTGGTGTTAATTCTTGGACCTATCTTTTTCTTGGTGCATCAAAGATTTGTTATGATAATTCAAGACTTCTACTAGCTAGCAAGATTGATCCATTTGAAGGGTTACTCAACTGCTTGGGAGGAAGATGTCTAGGGTTTCTATCTCTTCCATCTTCCTTTGTTGGTTTGGTAAGTGCTCAATCTTTTGTCTTGTTTTTCCTTTGGTTTCTTGACAAGGGTTTCAAATATTTTATTCAAGCCATTGTTGATCTTGTCGGTGAAGGTTTTTCCCTTGTGGATGTTGGGTTGTTATATTCTTTGCAGTGAAAGTCGAAGGTGGAGGTGGATCGATCGAGTAAAAGTCGAAGTCGAAGAAATCGACAACAAGTCGAAGGTCGAGGTGGATCGATCGAGTAAATTCGAAGTTGAAGAGGTCAACGATAAGAGGCCGACATCGGGCACATGGCAACCGATTGAAGACCGAATGGAGGTCGACTGTTAATCGATTGGTAAAGTGACTTAGAGTCAACTATAATAGAATCTCGAGATTCATGGGATTTGTAGCCAATGATCTGCGAGGATCTGTAACCATTTTTGGGCGCCATTCTTTAGGGTTTTACCTACTGTAAAGCTTATAAATAAAGCRTGTTGTAATGCTATAAATGCTAATATTTAGAGAAATTGTTTTAGAGGTTGTTGGTCATGTAGATGTAAGCCGAATTGGCTATAGGGTTGTTCTTGTGKAAAGAAAGAAGGTATGATGTTGATTGTGTCTTAGGTGAAGACCAAGATTAGGCATGTAACCTTTTATTYTGAAGGAATAAGACAACAAGAGAGAAAAACGCTCAAGGAATGTTGGTTTTCCCGTTTGGGTTTCCAGGGTAAAATCTTTGTGTAATGTGTGTTTGCTTTGTCATTTACTTTCTTGATTAGTTATTTCTTCTTCTCTTCTGCTAGGTTTAGTGTGGGAGTGTTCCTCATTTCCTAACATGTGGTATCAAAGCTTGGTTTAACAACCTTGGATCTAAGCTAAACCCTAAGTACAGTAAGAGTCGTAAGTCAAAAATCTTTACAGATTGTTCTTAAAGAATGGCGAGTAACTCGAGGATAGAGATCGAAAAATTCAATGGCTAGAATTTTGAGCTATGGAAGCTTAAAATTGAAGATCTTGTAGATTGAGAACAATGGGCAACAGTTTGTCCAGGTACCATTCCAACTGGTATGCCGAGGGAAGAATGGGAGAAACTAGAGATAAGGACAAAGAATACAATTCGACTTTGTCTTGCAAATTCGATACTTCTCTATGTCTCGGGTGAAGATTCGGCCAAGAAACTGTGGGACAAGTTGGGGAGATTGTACCAGTGAAAATCCCTAGTAAATAAGTTGTTCCTTAGGAAGAAGTTGTATCTTCTGAGGATGAATGAGGGCATTTCGGTGAATTAGCATTTAAATGCGTTTAATACCATTATAAGCCAACTATCTTCTGTGGATATTAAATCATTGAGGAGGAGAAATGTGTTAGCCTATTATGTTCTTTGCTAGACTCCTGGGATAGCTTTGTTGTGGCTATAGGGAGTAATTCAACCACATTAGCACTAGAAGATGTCGTTGCATCTCTACTGTCAAAAGAACATGGAAGGGTCGACCAAAGATTCATTAGTGGTGAGAGTTCGACCAATTGACAGAGATAAAGGCAAATTCTTCGGTAGAAGGTCTAAGTCGAAGGGTAGATCTAAATCCCTAGTTTAGTCGACAAAAAGAAGATGTTGGAAATGCAGTAAAGCTGGGAATTACAAAAGGGACTGCAAGTCGAAGGAAACAAAATAAAGTACAGGATCCTATGAGAAGCAACCGACTGAGAGAAAGATGACCCTAGATAAGGGAGGCGATGTGTACCTGGCGTCGACCAGTACACAGTCGGATCAAGATGTTTGGTTGATTGACCGAGGAACATCCCATCATATGACACCACATAGATAATGGTTACGTGAATATGAATGATATGAAGGAGATGTGTTCTTGGGGGACGACTCGACAACCAAAATTGTCGGACGAGGAAGAGTTGACTGACACTACAGGATGGGAGGAGTAGAACCCTTCCAGGTGTGCTACACATTCCGGGTTTGGAAAGAAACATGATATCTGTCAGCAAGATGAGTGATGCAAGGGTGCACAATCTATTTCAGAAGGATACATGCAAGATGGTCGGAGGTGCGATGGTCTTAATGAAAGGAGTTCGGATTGGAACCCTATACAAGTTATTAGGGAATATCAACTCGACTAGATGAAACAACATCGTTGTTCCTGAAGTTGACTCGACTTTGACTCGACTCGACTCGGGCTGAGTCGATTCAACCCGACTTGACAAGTCCTCGTCAAAATGACCCGACCATGCTATGGCACGAGAGGATGGGACATATTGGAGAAAAATGACTTTGAGCTATACATAACAAAGGTATGGTCGAAGATTTTCCTGAATGTAATTTAGAAGTCAACTTTTGTGAACATTGTATATATGGAAAACAAAGTCGGGTGAGGTTCCATCTGGAGCGACAAGGGCACAAGGGATTCTAGAACTGGTTCATAGTGATGTGTTTGGCCTTGTTTCAGTGCCTTCACTTGGTGGATCCATGTATTATGTTTCCTTCATAGATGATTTTTCTAGGAAAACATGGATATATTTCCTGAGGAAGAAAACAAAGGTTTTCGAGAAATTCAAAGAGTTTAAATCTCTTGTAGAAAACTAGACAAATAAGAAGATTAAGGTGTTGAGAAATGGCAACGGTGGTGAATTCTGTGGAAAGGAATTTGATCAGTTATGCAAGCAGTGTGGCATAGCACGCCAAAATACCACACCATATATGCCACAACAAAATGGAGTTGCTGAGAGAATGAACAAAACATTGATAGACAAGGCAACCTTGGAGCATGCTCAGTGGTGCTGGGCTCGCACAAGAATTTTGGGCAGAAGGAGTCGACACTGCAAAACATCTAGTGAATATGTCTCCTTCGTCAACGCTACTCGATACYACTCAACATGAGGCATGGTCTGGAAAGAAGCCTTTGATTTCACATCTCAAAAATATTTGTCTGTGATGCATTTGTGCATGTTTCCAAGAAAAAGAGGAGCAACAAGTTTGACAAGAAGGTAGTCAAGTGTATTTTCATTGGATATAAAGAAGGAATGAAAGGATATAAGCTCTGGGATCCTGCATCAAGGAAAACAGAGTACAATCGAGATGTGGTCTTCAGAGAAGTCAGAAGGAAGTCTGAGTCTAAAGTGATGGTTCAAACAAAGAATAATCCAGAGAAGGTGTGGTTTGAATTGAGGAACGAAGAAGTTGATTTAGATGAGTTGTCTGAATTAGATGAAGAGGTGGAACAACTGATCTCAATTGTAAGGAGGTCAGAACGAGTAAGAAAACCAGTCGAAAGGTATAGTCTACCCGACTTTTGTTCTACATTTGTGTCAACTACCGCTGACGAAGAGCTCAGGTCGGTCTAGGAGGCAGTCGACTCAGTAGAGGGAAAACTCTGGAAGGACGCCATGGTTGAAGAGATGGAATCCTTGCATAAGAATGAGACATGGGATTTAGTCGAATTACCAAATGGAAGAAGACCTGTTGGTAGCAAGTGGGTATTCAAGAAGAAAATGAACATCGCAGGTCAAGTTGAGAAATTCAAGGTTCGACTGGTAGTGAAAGGATATTCCCAAGTCGAAGGAGTCGACTTCGGTGTGATTTTTTCCCTTGTTGCAAAATTAACTTCCATTAGAGTACTAATGTCTACGGAAACAACATTTGACCTAGAAATAGAACAGATGAATGTAAAGGCAATGTTCCTACACGAGGACTTGGAAGAAGAAATCTACATGAAACAACTTGAAGGATTTGTAGTAAGGGGTAAGAAAGATTTGGTGTGCAAATTGAAAAGATCCCTTTATGGTCTAAAGCAATCACCAAGGTTGTGGTACCAAAAGTTCGACACATACATCTTTAGTTTGGGATTTGTGAGAAGCAAAGTTGATCACTGCATATATTCCAAAGAAGAAGGTGGGTGTTTCATATATGTAGCATTGTATGTCGACGAAATGTTGTTGATTGGAAATAACATGAATGCAATAAAGGAGGTGAAGAAGCAACTATCCTCTAAGTTCAACATGAAGGATCTTGGTGCAACGAACTTCATTCTGGGAATGGAGATCAAGAGAGATCAAGCAACTGGAAAGCTCTGGTTGAACCAAAAGAAGTATATTGAAACAATCTTGAAACGTTTCAACATGCAAGATTGCAAACCTGTGAAGGTGTCAATTCTTGTGGGAGCAAGGCTAATTGTTGAACATTGTCCAAGGACACAGGAGGAAATAGAGGACATGGAACGTGTTCCCTATGCAAGTGTTGTTGGTAGTCTAATGTATGCAATCGTCTACACTCAAGCAGACATTGCCCATGCAGTGGGAGTGTTGAGTAGATACATGTTGACACCTGGAAAGGAGCACTGGACAACTGTCAAGAGAGTATTCAGGTATTTGTGTGGCAAAAAAGACTATGCTATATGCTATCAAGGAAAACCTGGAGGTGACAGTAAATTAAATGTACATGACTTTGTCGATGTCAACTAGGCTGGAGATCTGGATCGCCGAAGGTGGACTAGTGGATGTGTTCAAGATGTTCGGTGGAGCAATCAACTGGATGAGTAAGCGACGGGTTGTCGTAGCCTTGTCAACAACAGAAGATGAATACATGGCAGCCACTAATGGAAGCAAAGAAGCAGTATGGTTTTAAAGGTCGTGTTCAGGAATCAGGTTTGAGCAACGAGCAATGAAGATAAGTTGCAATAGTCAAAGTGCAATATTTTTGGCAAAGAACCCAACTTATCATTCCAAGACTAAGCACATTGATGTACAATACCA
>JASDQU010435462.1:3236-13889 GCA_032191745.1 Picea mariana | reverse complement strand
GAAGTTCTCTTGGTGCAGAGAGGCAATGGGCATTGCTACCCTGGGTTTGTGAACGAGAGTTCAAAAATCTCTCGGTTTCAACAAAGAAGACAACAAGTGGGAGAATGTTGGGTTGTTATATTCTCTGTAGTGAAAGTCGAAGGTCAAGGTGGATCGACCGGGTAAAGTCGAAGTCGAAAAAATCGATAGCAAGTCAAAGGTCGAGGTGGATCGACTGGGTAAAGTCAAATTCAAAGAAATCAATAGCAAGTTGAAGAGGTCAACTGACAAGAGGCCAACATGCAGGCGCATGGCAATCGACTGAAGATCAAATGGAGGTCGACCGGTAAACTGACTTAGAGTCCACTGTAACAGAATCTCGAGATTCGCGGGATTTGTAGCCAATGATCTGCGAGGATTTGTAACCATTTTTGGGCACCTTTATTTAGGGTTTTTCCTACTGTAAAACTTATAAATAAGGCGTGTGGTAATGTTGTAAATGACAATCTTTAAAGAAATTGTTTTAGAGGTTGTTGGTCATGTAGATGTAAGCCGAATTGGCTACAGGGTTGTTTTTGTGTAAAACAAGAAGGTATGATGTCAATTGTGTCTTAAGTGTAGACCAAGGTTAGGCATGTAACCTTTTATTCTGAAGGAATAAGACAACAAGAGAGAAAAACACTCAAGGAATGTTGGTTTTCCCGTTTGGGTTTCTAGGGTAAAATCTTTGTGTATTGTGTATGCTTTGTCATTTATTTTCTTGATTAGTTCTTTCTTCCTCTCTTCTGCTAGGTATAGTGTGGAAGTGTTTCTCATTTCCTAATAGTGGAATCCCTTCTTGTAGGGCCTCCGTCCTCATACCTTATCTTGATTAGATGAGAGATTACTCTACCTTTCATGTTCTAATCTCTTACCCTAATCTTTAAGGTAGAAGTGACCAAATTTTGGAGGGGCGTACTTCTTGACCCCATAATCCCTAATTGGAGAAAGGCACTTGTATTCTCCCAACAACCAACAAAAAAATCGTAAAATTCAAAACCTTTTATTTTTGTTTGTTTAGAAAAAATATAACACTAAAAAATCAGATAAAAATATTTATTTAGATTTCTTTCACAGTCTAGTGCAAAGTTAATGGTGTTTCCTATTTCCTAGACAATTTTCTTCAAGGGTTTGTGCTTAATTGTTCATCTCTAACCCTAAGAAGGAAAAATGATCCTATAGAATTGTGTTTCAAGATCTTATCTAACATTTTATCAGCTGATTTAAGACATTTCTCAAATCTGGAAATTAAATTGCAGCGATAGAAATCAGATTTGGTGAAACCCTAAGGCTAGAGTTTGGTGTTTAAATGTGTGTTCTTATTCATGCCCAGCCTCTATTTCATTTCTAGATTGCTTCTATCAGTTAATCTTACATATCTAGTGGAAATTTATTCACTAAAGTGCTTATAACTGCTCATCTTTTATTTGAAGATTATTTTGGTGAATTCCAAGTGCTAACGTGGAAATTTATTTTACAAGTTCTTGCTTAGTTAATGGTTATATGTCTTTAGGAATTGTTTCTAACACTTGTTGGGCTGTTGTTGCATAACATATTTGTTGCCCAAGTGGAAACATCCAAGACTTCTTGCTTTTTAGTGCATAATCTCTCTCTTGGATGGTCTTTTCTATGCTATGAATCTGAAATTTCTGCGTTATTTTATCATACAACATATTTAGAAGTGTGGACAAAGCTAAGATTGTCCTTTTCTTAGCATTTAATCATCTAGTAATCAAAAGCACACATTGCACCATTGATTTATGTTATTTGGCTTCACTCTTTGTGCCCTAAAGTAGCTTGAAAGTGGTTTTTTCCTCTCTTGAAGTTTCATGTGTTGAGTGATAAATATAAATGCAAATCTGAAGTTGCTAGCGTTATTTATCTTTCATATCGGATTTGACACACATCCACTAGCTCCTAACCCTCTTTCCCAAGTGGATATATTAGTGGTTTAGGCTAGTGTTTCTAATTGGTTATCTTTGAAGCATTTAATCACTTATTGTAATCCTTGTGCATCTAATTGTTATACATTTTGTGGATTCTTTGAAGTAAATCATAAGATTGCATGGTAATTAATTCACTAAGAGGTTTACTTAATCAAATAGGGATACCCCCTGGCTTTTAGGTGCTGGTCTAAAATGAAGGAGGAAGTGTATTGATGTGACTGATGCAATTCCCATCTTGTTTCCCCAAGTTAGCACCTATGTTGGAACTTTTCACAAGAGTGCTAGTTTAGGTGGTAACAAGTTACATAATAACTCCTTATACACTCAAAGATCCTCCAAATAACCCAAATACATTCATATATTCAAATCATTATATCTATGTTTACAGTAATGACCATAATGATCTCTATATATACATATTCTTATTAAAACATGAACCCTCTATTAAACCAACCTTATTACATATACATTTAACTATATATATACTCCTAGTAAGGTTATAAGAGAAATATAATAAATTCTTATTATTAAATCATTAATTGAGAAGGGATATAATTAGAATGAATATTTTTGTGAGCATCTTGATATTTCATTTTACTTAGATTTTAAATAACGAGTTATAAATTTGTAGAGTATATAATGTCAACATTACACAATTTGAACTATGATTATTGAATGTTTGTTTGGATATGTTTTCTGATATACGATTATTGTTAAGGTATGAGAATGGAGAGTTTAAGTTTTCTTTCCAAAATCATATTCAAAAGAGACTTGAGTTTCAACCATTAACAATTTCATACTTGTTGTACGAACGAACCCAAATTTGCATTTTGGGAGCACTGTTCAATTTCAAGGACATTATACTTTTCATTGGCCGTTTAATCTTTCTAATCTTCATAAAACCTTAGACCTGGATATTTTGTAGGCCTTGGAAATATTGCCTCTTGGGTTGATTGTATTTGATTTTGATGACACGACCTTTTTGTCATATTGCCTCTCCTCTCTAACCTACCTGGATATTTTGTCCCAGGCCTTGAAAATATTACCTCTTGGATTGATTGTATTTGATTTAATGACAAGACCTCTTTTTGTCATATTGACTCTCCTATATAAGTTCAAGTTTATGTTGCTTCGGTTTTGTTTTTTAAAATATGATTTTGTGAGACCTGCAAATTTTGTCTCGGGCCCGGAAAATATTGCCTCTTGGGTTGATTGGATGACAAGACCTTTTTGTCATATTGCCTCTCCTATGTAAGTTCAAGTTTATGTTGCTATGGTTTTACTTTTTAAAATATGATTTTGTGAGACCTGGATATTTTGTCTCGGGTCTAGAAAATATTGCCTCTTGGGTTGATTTATTTGATTGGATGACAAGACCTTTTTGTCATATTGCCTCTCCTATGTAAGTTCCAAGTTTATGTTTCTTTGGTTTTGTTTTTTAAAATATGATTTTTGACAGTTAAATGTCCAGCGATGTCTCGTAATCACCAAATGTCACAACTCGTAGGTATATGAGCCTAGCTCTTAGTGCGTGTGAAGTCTAGGCGAGATCAATAATAATGTGATTCTACCCATCCCTAATAAAACAACTTTCAATTTCAAGTTCTGTACAGTATGAGGTCTTCGTCACAAGACAGGCACATGATATAACTCCCAGTATGATTTGCAATAAAGTTTGCCAAATCTACAAGTATTTAATGGCAAGATTAGTATAACGATCGGTGTCTTGACATAAATGAAATCTATAGCTTCATTGGCATATGAAATAATACTTTTTATAACAAGTGACTTGCGCTTTATACAGTTCAAATCACTTGTAGATGGACTTAGTCTCCTTCATTATGTGGATGATAAGTTTTTTTTTTAAAAGATTTCTCGGTTAGATTTTAGGAGATATAAAGAATGAGAAGGATTAGAAGTCTCATTTTTTCCTCTCATTTCAATTGGTTATTGTTGTTGGAGATCATTTGAGAATACAATTTGTTGAAGATCTACATATTGAAGGTTTTTGGTGTTAATTCTTGGACCTCTCTTTTTCTTGGTGCATCAAAGATTTGTTATGATAATTCAAGATTTCTACTAGCTAACAAGATCAATCCATCTGAAGGGTTACTCAACCACTTGAGAGAAAGATGTTTAGGGTTTCTATCTCTTCCATCTTCCTTTGTTGGTTTGGTAAGTGCTCAATCTTTTGTCTTGTTTTTCTTTTGGTTTCTTGACAAGGGTTTCAAGTATTTTATTCAAGCCATAGTTGATCTTGTTGGTGAAGGTTTTTCCCTTATGGAATCCCTTCTTGTAGGGCCTTGGTCCTCATACCTTATCTTGATTAGGTGAGAGATTACTCTACCCTTGAGTTTCTAATCTCTTACCCTAATCCTTAAGGTAGAAGTGACCAAATTTTGGAGGGACATACTTCTTGACCCCATAAGCCCTAATTGGAGAAAGACACTTGTCTTCTCCCAACAACCAACCAAAAACCCTTAAAATTCAAAACTCTTTTATTTTTGTTTGTTTAGAAAAAATCAATTGTGAAAAATCAAATAAAAATCTTTATTTAGATTTCTTTCATAGTCTAGTGCAAAGTTAATGGTGTTTTCTAAGGGTTTGTGCTTAATTACTCATCTCTAACCTTAAGAAGGAAAAACCATCCTACAGAATTGTGTTTCAAGATCTTATCTAATGTTTTGTGGGCTGATTTAAGACATTTCTCAAATCTGGAAATTAAATTGCAACAATAGAAATCATATTTGGTGAAACCCTAAGGCTAGAGTTTGGTGTTTAAAGTTGTATTCTTATTCATACCCAACCTCTATTTCAGTTCTAGATTGCTTCTATAAATTTATCTTACATATCTAGTGGCAAATTTATTCGCTAACGTGCTTATAATTGCTCATCTTTTATTTGGAGATTATTTTGGTGAATTCCAAGTGCTAAGGTGGAAACATGAGGAGGATTCACCATTTATTTTGCAAGTTCTTGTTTAGTKAATGGTTATATGTCTTTAGGAATTCTTTCTAACACTTGTTGGGTTGTTGTTGCATAGCATAACTGTTGCCCAAGTGGAAACATCCAAGACTTGCTTTTTAGTGCATAATCTCTCTCTTAGATGGTCTTTTCTATGCTATGAATCTGAAATTTCTGCGTTATTTTATCATACAACATATTTAGAAGTATGGACAATGCTAAGCTTGTCCTTTTCTTAGCATCTAATCATCTAGTATTCAAAAACACACATTGCACCATTGATTTATGCTATTTGGTTTCACTTTTTTGTGCCCTAAAGTAGCTTGAAAGTGTTTTTTTCCTCTCTTCAAGTTTCATGTGTTGAGTGATAAATATAAATGCAAATCTGAAGTTGCTAGTGTTGTTCATCTTTCATATTGGATTTGGCACATATCCACTAGCTCCTAACCCTCTTTCTCAAGTGGATATATTAGTGGTTTAGGCTATTGTTTCCAATTGGTTATCTTTGAAGCATTTAATCACTTATTAGAATCCKTGTGCATCTAATTGTTATACATTTTGTGGATTCTTTGAAGTAAATCATAAGATTGCATGGTAATTAATTCACTAAGAGGGCTACTTAATCAAATAAGGATACCTCGTGGCTTTYAGGCGCTAGTCTAAAGTGAAGGGGGAAGTGTATTGAGGTGACAATGATGCTTGCCCCAAGTTAGCATCTATGTTGGGACTTTTCACAAGAGTGCTAGTTTAGGTGGTAAAAGTCACATAATAACTCTTTATACACTCAGAGAGTCTCGAAATAACCAAATACATTCATATATTCAAATCATTATATCTATGTTTACAATAATGATCATAATGATCTTTATATATACATATTCTTATTAAAAACATGAACCCTCTATTAAGTCAACCTTATTATATATACATTTAACCACATATATACCCCTCTTAAAATTATAAGAGAAATATAATAAATTCTTAATATTAAATCATTAATTGAAAAGTGATATAATTATAATGAATATTTTTGTGAGCATTTATTAATTTCATTTTAATTAGATTTTAAATAATGAGTTATAAATTTGTAAGTATATAATTTCAACATTACACAATTTTAACTATGATTATGATTATTTTAACTATGATTATGATTATTGATTGTTTGTTTGGATATGTTTTTTGATATACGATTATTGTTAAGGTATGAGAATGGAAATGTTTAAGTTCTCGTTCCAAAATCATAATCTAAAGAGACATGAATTTCAACCTTTAACAATTTCAGACTTGATGTACGGACGAACCCAAATTTGCATTTTGGGAGCACTGTTCAATTTCAAGGACATTATACTTTTCATTGGCCATTTAATCTTTCTAATCTTCATAACCTTAGACCTGGATATTTGTCTCGGGCCTTGGAAATATTGCCTCTTGGGTTGATTGTATTTGATTTTGATGACAAGACCTTTTTGTCATATTGCCTCTCCTCTAACCTACCTGGATATTTTGTCCCAGGCCTTTCAAATATTACCTCTTGCATTGATTGGATGGATATTTTGTCCCAGGCCTTTCAAATATTACCTCTTGGATTGATTGGATGAAAAGACTTTTTTTTTTTGTTTTTGTCATATTGCCTCTCCTATACAAGTTCAAGTTTATGTTGCTTTGGTTTTGTTTTTTAAAATATGATTTTGTGAGACATGGATATTTTGTCTCGGGCCTGGAAAATATTGCCTCTTGGGTTGATTGTATTTGATCTATGCAAGTTCCCAGTTAATGTTGCTTTGGTTTTGTTTTCTAAAATATGATTTTATGACAATTAAATGTCTAGCGATGTTTCGTAATCACCAAATGTCACAACTCGTAGGTATATGAGCCTAGCTCTTAGTGCGTGTGAGGTCTAGGCGAGATCAATAACAATGTGATTCTACCCATCCCTAATAAAACAACTTTCAATCTCAAGTTCTGTACATTATAAGGTCTTCGTCACAAGACAGACACATGATATAACTCCCAGTATGATTTGCAATAAAGTTTGCCAAATCCACAAGCATTTAATGGCAAGATTAGTATAACGATTGGTGTCTTGACATAAGTGAAAATCTATAGCTTCATTGGCATATGAAATGATACTTTTTATAGCTTAATTGGCATATGAAATAATACTTTTTATAACCAGYGATTTGAGTTTTCAGTGGTTAATTACTGAGAGTTTTTCATCACTGATCCAGGTTCGATTAAGGTGGGTGTTTTTGACATCTAACTGAGAATTCTCAGATTGGCATATCTCAAGAGTGATATTCTGTAAGTCCCTGACTCAGATTGGCATATCTCAAGAGTGATATTCTGTAAGTCCCTGACTCCTAYCAAAAATAAGAAATATTCTYATAAAAAAAATAAAAATAAATAAAAAAACTTAAACTSTGTAAGTTACTGACTCCTGCCAAAAATAAGAAATATTCTTGTAAAAAAAATTAAAATTAACTTAAGCTTCATACAGTTCAAATCACRTACACAAARTTAAGTGAGTTTTTAAAGTTCACCCCAATTATTGAAATAAAATAAATAAACATGAAGAGATTTGTATCCAATTGTTTGTTTTATCCTTCCCGATGTTTATTAAATTCAAAGTTAAAATACACAGTACATTGATCCACATCTAGTATGTTGCATATAAAATATTGTTTGAAAAAGTTCAAGTAAAAATACCGAGCAAGCAGTCACAACCATAGATTAAATCTAACGGTGGACATGGCTTGCATGTCCATGCGACCCCTTCACACGAATTTGGCCTTTCTTCTGCTCATCTGGACAGTCCCTACGAACAATATGCTTTCTGCAAATAACCCATTTCTACCTTGAGGATCGGGCCATCTGTGTACCCTGCCGAAACAGTAGATTGAACAAAGTTTTTCTGAGCAAATAGGCTTATTTGGCACTGGCAAGAATCCAGTGGACAGAACCCAAACTTGTCAAGCCTTTTAATTGCTATAAAATCACGTAACAACTGCACCCTTCTCCTGTTTGGGTATATTTCGCATTTGTGATGTAAACATTCATCGTTTTAGTGCTTAGAATAGGAAACAAGGGTTATGGTTTGCAAGCTTCAAACTGTATGGGTTATCTGAAGCCAGGGCAATGACTGTGCAATTGAATTTCCGAAGATCTATATTCTTAATGATTGGTCTTTTGTGAATGGCCAAATATTTTTCACAATTTGTTTTAGAAATCATTCACCGAGGATTTGTTGCGGGTTTTGAAGATTGAAACGAAAGTGTCCATTATTTTCGTAAATCTGATTATTGAAATGAAATGCTTTTTAATATCGGATCCTTCAGGGAGAAGAACTTTGATTTGTTTTGGCTCACGAAGAAAGCAAAACGAACTTGCTCACACTCCAGCTGAATAATTCTGGGTATTTGTGATTACGAAAGAGCTTGTCAGTACCACTTAATTTAGAACTTGAAACGACACTCACTTCAGATTTGATGCTAGTATCAGATTGGAATAATTTTGGGTATTATGATTATGAAAGAGCTTGTCGGTTCCACCTAATTTCGAGTTTTATTTGATTTTGATTTGGGTTTACCTCCTAATTTAGAGCTTTATTGGTTGATTATGATTTGGGTTTAGATACACTTGCTTTATGGGGTAAGCATATGATTAAAGATTAGTTTGTTGTTGCAGATCTCAATGCGGTTGTTATTGAGTTTGTAGTGAATATAAAGAAGGTTTATTCAATTTGGTTTTTTGGATGATAAATATTTTGAAACTTTAAATAATATATACATTATGTATAATTTAATTACATAATTTAATTTTTACAGGTGAAAACTATTCCTGGACATAAAAACTTGATTATGAACATGTTTTTTTTTCGTTATAGAGTTTGTTTTGAAACAGGATATTTAGCAGTGCATTGCCCAAAAAAAACCAAGGAAAGTTAGGAAGCATCAGCCTAAACCAACATGGTGAGTTCGAGCTAAGGAAGAACATCAATTGATTGATAAGGAAAATCCACCTGATTTGGACCCACCCATGGAAGAGCCAAAAGTGGATCCAAAAAAAACTAAGGATACACCATAAAAGATGAATATCTTCCATTGCAGCAGGACTCAGCACCATAGGATATGGTGGAAGAGGATTTTGCTATTCCTCTTGTTTCAAATCAGGAACCATAGCCCTTGCACTAAGGCTAGCTGAGAAGATCAGGTTGAAGAAGATGAAATTTTAATACAACATCAAAACAAATTGGGATTGGAAGGAGTAACAAGGACTTCACCAAATGCTAAAGTAACATTGCCAATGGTGAGAATCAGAACCACCAAATCAAGACAAATTGGAATTAGAAGGAGCAACAAGGACTTAATCTAGTTTACCCATGAACTGATTATCTTTGATTATGTAAGCAATTTGTCAGAGTTTATTTTTGAAAAAAAATATGGAAAGAATTTTTTATAAATATAAATATTTTCTGTATTCAGGAAATAAGGAGTTGGTAAATTTGCTTGAAATTTAAGACTAACCAATTTTGTAATCTCCTTGTAAACCTCAACTACAACTTTTTTTTATAATGTAAAATTTCCCAATTATGATTTAAATAAAATACAAATATTTTGAAATTTTAATTATTCGCAAATATTTTGAAATTTTAATTATTCGCAAATCCATCTTTGTGCTCATTTAATTTTTGATGCAAGATGTGTATATTTTCTCCGTGATTTTGATTTATGTCCTTTTCAAAGTTTTTAAAACATGGAATGTTTTATTTTTTAAAAAATATTCCTATATTCGTTATAAATTAAACCAACATCCAATTATAGTGAGTGTACCATGATTTCTTGCCCAGATCCAAAGTTTAAAAAACCATCACCATTGTGAGGGTACCATGATTTCTGGCCCAAACCCAAAGTCAAGGAAACCATCACGATTTTTTGATTGAGTTATTCAATGTCCTGCTAGGGCAGGCCCATGAGGATCTTCATCTCGCTTCACATCTTTCTTTTCAAACATAGATTCTATATTAAATTGTATGGGGTTTAGTCTTTATTAAATCACAAGTTCAAAGTGAAATTTGAACTTGTGATTTAATAAAGACTAAACCCCATACAAACCAATTGATTTGTATCTCGTGAATCTATAGTAAATAATGTTTGTATGATTGGTAATAAGTGTTATGAGAATCCGACAGAACTGGTAAAACCAGTCGGTCCTACCGATTCACAAGGTTTATCAGTGTAAACCGAACATTCAAATCGTTTTTGACCGGTTCCGTACGACCGGAAAAGTGAAGGGATTTGCAAATATTTTTTAAAAAATAAAAAAAGAAAGAGACTCAACCAACAACTTTTGACAATGAAGACCTTTCCTGGATGGATTTGGATCCCCAACCACATCAAGAGAATGTGTGCACTGATGTTGCAACTGTATCTTTGCCTTCTGGATAAGGGGAATCAAGCCAGGATTGGAATTCCCCTGTTGACTCTACTCATGTTGAGGATGTAGATGATGACTCTGAGTCTGAGTCTTAGTCCGAGTCTGAGTTTCAGTATGCAGATTCAGACTATTAGATTGTGTAGTCTCTACTCTCTAGCCTAGACTCTAGAGTTATTTTTGGACTTTATAGGCCATTTAGAGCCTTTTTGATGTATTTTGATTCAGATATTCATATGACTATGCAGTGCACTTAGTGTTAGTGCTATTTTGGTTTTATACAATGTTACTT
>JASDQU010435461.1:101512-112153 GCA_032191745.1 Picea mariana | reverse complement strand
CTGTCCATGATTGATGGTTTTTTAGATTAGTTGTAGCATGGAAAGTAATTCACCAAGTTGGATCTCAATTTGGAATACCACTAGGTACAGATTAAAAAACAAGACACTTGGAATAACACCTTCAAGGCAAGGCAAGGTCTGTATGGATGGTTGGTCATTCCTTTTGGTTTATGTAATGCATAAACTACATTTATGTGATTGATGAATGGGATGTTTTGTTCCTATTTGGATTCAATTGTGATAATGTCTTTGGATGTCATATTGGTTCATAGTTATATCTAGTAGGATCACATCTCACATCTCATGCAAGTGTTAGAGACTTTGAAAAATCATCATTTGTAGGAAAACCTTAATAAATGTGTCTTTTCTCAATAGTCATTGGTGTATTTGGGGTATGTCATTCACTAGTAAATTTGGGTCATTTTTCGACGAGATTTTCACCATAATCCTGGCATATGGTTGTTGGGATCTTGACAAAACCTGCCCCCCCAAACATCGATTCTGGTACCATCTCAATTCCGATGGATACTTAGGTCATCTCACTTCCAATGTCTTGGATGGACACGTGTCGTTGAAGGTTGAGTTCCACAGTGATGTAGATAATCATCATAATTCCTATGAAGCAAAATGTAGAATGTCATCTCACTTATGATGTCATTGTTCGTAGGAAGTGAGACACTCTAGTGCAACCATTCATCGATTAATTTTCCATATTGGCCATGTTTAAGTTTTCAAAAGTAAGACGATATGGAAAATATTTAATGATGAATTTTCCATATCGGCCACGTTTCATTTTTTGGAAGTGAGACGATATATAATCTATGTTCGTTGGAAGTCAGGAAACAAAGGATCTATTCTTTGACGAATTGACTGTATCGGCCATGTTTTATGTCATTGTAAGTGAGACGTGAGAGTGTCGAAAGACCAACATAATGTAAGTGTTTTAAAAAAAATACTGTGTTTTAAGTTGTCAGAAGTGAGACTTTGGAGTGTCAAAATACACACAACATGTTAGTGTTTAAAAAAAAAAGATGTAATGCACATGTATTCTCCTATAAGGCCTTGGTTGAAACATCATATCGATTTCATGAAAACTGGATTTTTCTATGGTCTAAGATAAGCTTTCTAAAAGGTGCTAGAATCAGACTAGCAAACCTAGGAATCCCCCCCACATAGGACAATGAAACTCAACAGATTTCTCTAATGAGAAGTTTTCAATCCAATGAGATGACACAACCAAGGTATTGTGATAGACCATTGGTTGGTGTTACATAACCGTTATGCAGTTCAGATATTCCTTGAACATAAACATAAAAATTGATTTGGCCATATTCCATATTCCCTTTACATGCCAACCACAAGGCTCCCATCACTCTCTAAACCAAGATCTAGTTGTTTATTAGATTATATTCAGCCCACAAAATTATCCACTAAAGCATGGCTGTAATTAGAACAAGCATTGTTCAGAAATAGAGTCATAATCATTACCTTTTAGTAAACTTTTGGAACAAAGTTTCCAACCATTTTCAGTGCCATTATCCTCCAAGGTCACTTGTAAAATGAGAAATATTCAGAGTATGGGCTATTTTTAGGCCCCACTTTACTTGTAGAAAAGGTCAAATATATAGAACATGGGACTAAATGCTGACCATACTACATTAGATCTAGCATAAGTGAAATATTCCAGATAAAATATATGACGCAAAATAGAAATATTAAGCAAGAAATAATAGTACAATAATGATATATCTAGAACAATATCAGAATAGTACCAAAATAACACCAAAAAGAGAACCTTTATAGATGATAGCAATGTTCAATTGCCTCTTCGAGGGGGAAAAATCCAGCAGAGCAGAGCTCTATTACAATAATGTCCAAGAAAAAATTAACCCATGCATGCTACCCTTATTTATGCTAATTCTAACTTCTAAGGAAACTTCTAGAGGAATATCTTTCTAGAAGTAGAGCTTCTATTAGGTCTTCTTACATTGACTTATTCTCATTTATTTATTAGGCATTATTAACTAATGTTGGCATTTATTACATAGAAAACATATCCTACTAACTAATGATCCATGGAGAGGGGTTAGGATCGAATCTTAACATGCCCTTGCCCTTCAAAAGTAGCCTTGTCCTCAAGGTTGCAGGTGCAGAAACTGCTGAAGTATGGTTGCAGGTTCCCAGGTCTCATTGTTTGGTGATATGTCCTTCCACTTGATCAACACTTTCTTGATGGTTCTTCTATGTAGCTGACATTCCTGGTTTTTGAGGACTGCTTTGGATTGGAGCCCTCTTCATCTAATTCCAGAAGGATGGTTTGAACTTGACAATTCTGTCCCACCACTTCCTTCAGAAAGGGAACATGCAAGAGCCAATTTGTAAGCGACTGAGCCAATACACTTGATGATATGGTAGGGCCCATAAAACTTTGGTGCCAACTTATGATGTCCTTTGTATTTGAGAGATGTTTTCTTGTAAGGTTGGAGCCGGAGAAACGCATGATCTCCTTACTGAAAATACCTTTCAAAAAGATGTTGGTCAACTTGCTGCTTCATGCGATTTTGGGCCATGTGAAGGTTATCCTTCAGATCCTCTATGGTGGCTATGCAACCTTGCAACATGCTATCAATATATTGGACCTTGAATGTTCCTGGAAGATAGGTAGTGATTGTTAGAGGCCGCTGGACATACACTACTCCATATGGGGTCATTTTAGTGGCCATGTGATAGGAAGTGTTGTACCACCATTCTTCCAAGGGAAGCCATTAGACCCACTGGTGTTGTTTGTATGAAGAAAAAAACCACAAGTAGGTTTCCAAACATTTGTTTACCACTTCTGTTTGGCCATCGGACTGGGGGTGATAGGTTGTGCTCATGTTTAGTTGGGTGCCCTGCAATTTAAATATCTCTTTCCAAATGGTGCTGGTGAAAGTGGGGTCATGATCAAATACAATAGAGGTTGGCATGCCATGCAACTTGAAAATCTGATCAAGGAAAACTTGTGCGACGAGTGCCACTATGAATGAGTGAGATAAAGAAAAAAAATGAGCATACTTGGATAGGCGATCAACCCCCACCATGATGACATATTTGTTCCCATCTTTAGGAAGGCCCACTATAAAATCCATGGAGATGTCTGTCCACATTGAAGCTGGACTGGGTAGGGGTTGTAGGGCGCCTAGTGACTTGACAATTTCACCTTTATTACATTGGCACACCTCACATTCAATGAAAAATTGAAGTATATCCTTATTCATGCCTATCCAGAAAAAAGAATGAAGAGCATGAGCATATGTCTTTTGGAAGCCCGAGTGACCTGCGATGGATGATGAGTGCAACTCTGTTAAGAGATTCTGCTTGAGTGCTAAAGAGGGTGATATAACCAGACAATTCTTATATAGGAGAGTATTGTCCTGCCAAGTGTAGCTAGTGGAAGGATTAGGGTCCTCTTGATGACGTTGAATGATACTGGATATAGTTGGGTGTGTGAGCCACTCCTAGCGTACATACTCAATCCAATTAGGGACTAGTAAGGATAAGTCAAATAGGGAGCCATCCTCCTCATGCTGTCTTGACAAAGCATCAACCACTATATTGTCTTTTCCTTTTTTATATATGATTTGATAGTCATAACCAAACATTTTAGTCAACCACTTGTTTTGTTCGGGGGGGGATAACCTTTGCTCCAAAAAATACTTCAGACTATGGTGATTTTCTTTGACCTGAAAATGATGTCCCAAAAGGTAGGGCTCAAGGTGTGCACCACATGTAGAATGGCCAACATTTATTTTTCATAAGTGGATCTGCCCAAGTTGAGGCCACTCAACGCTTGGCTAGTAAATGCTATAGGTCAATCCTCTTGGGTGAGGACTGTGCCTATATCAGTGCCCTAAGCATCCGATTCCACCAAATTTTTTTTTCTGAAGTCTGGCAGGACTAGGACAGGAGTAGTGCACATGGCTTGCTAAGGCTTTCTTCGCAACAGGTGTCCAATGAAATGAATTCTTCTCGATAAGGTTGGTTAAGGGATTAGAAATTTTTCTATAATGATCAAAAAATTTCCTATAATAGGCTATGAGACTGAGAAAATCCCATAGGGATTTTAAGGTCGTGGGTCGCGATCATTCTTGCATAGATTGTATCTTTTTGGGATCCACTTTCACTCCGTCGTGACTCAAAATGTGTCCCAAGTACTCCACTTCACCGGCTCCAAAGGAAAATTTGGTCTTTTCTACAAACAATTGGTTGTCTTGTAGCAAGTGAAGGACTTTGTCCACATGAAGAAGGTGGCTATCCCAGGTGCAACTGTAAATGAGGATGTCATCAAAGAAGGATGGGACAAACTATCGATGGTAAGGTTTCAAAAGTTTATTCATAAGACTTTGGAAGGTGGATGGAGCATTGCATAGGCAAAAAGGAATGAACAAAAATTCATAATGTCCTTCATGAGTTTTGAAAGAAGTCTTCAGAATATATGCCTCCTTCATGTAAATTTAGTGATAGCTGGAGCGAAGGTCCAATTTGGTGAAGACACAAGTACCTTGGATTTCATCCAACAGATCATAAATGATCGGAATATGAAACTTATCTTTGATGGCTAGTTTATTTAGGGCCTGAAAATCAAGACACATGCGCCAATTACTTTCTTTCTTTAAGACCATCAGTACTAGTGAAGAATATGGGCTTGTAATATGGAAAATTACACCTGCCTCAAGTAATTATTGTACCATATTTTCTATTTCATTTTTTTGAGAAAATGATATCTATAGGGTCTTAAATTGGGGAGTTGAATTCCTAGAAGGAGAGGGATGCTATTATCATGCTCACCTATGGAGGGAAGTATGGAAGTGGGTACCAAAAAGACCTTTGGGTACTTGTCAAAAATAAGTTGCAAGCTAGGAGGAACTACCTGCGAGGCTTGTTCAGTGACCTGGATGGCATTAAATTGAGCAATCACACCATGGTATCCTTTCTTCAACATTTTTTCCTTGTCATAAGTGGGATACTTCTGGACTGTGTCGAAAAGTTTCTCACTGTGATATTCCACTGGATACCCCTATTGAGTAAGGACTTCCCCAATAGCATAGTCGGAGGCATTTGTCTCAATATCAAATGGTTGTTGCAAGTATGGTAATGTGAGCATTGGTGAAGAGCAGAGACAATGCTTCAAATCCTCGAATGCCTTCTGTTGAGATTCAGACCAAAATAATTTTTCTTTCACTCCTCCCTTGGTGAATTGACTCAAGGGCCAAGTGATATGAGAGAATCCCAACACAAACATGTGGTAGAAATTGGCAAGACCCCAAAAGATGCGAAGCTCTGTTAGGGTGTGGGGCTGGCCAATCCTGAATGAATTGGATCTTAGATGGATCCACATGCACCCCCTACTCATCAATAATGTATCCTAGATACTGAACCTGGGTCATGCCAAAAGTGCACTTCTCCAAATTGGCATACAACTTGTGTTTCCGCAGTTTTTGGAGGACTTGTCGAATGTGGTGGAGGTGCTCTTCCCAAGTCTAGATAAAGATCAGAATGTCATCCAAGTACACCACTACAAATGAGTTTGTGAATGGTCGAAATATGTCATCCATTAGTCTCATGAAGGTTGCAGGGGAATTCGTCAACCCGAAAGGCATGACCAACCATTCGAAAAGGCCCTCCTTGGATTTGAAGGTAGTCTTCCACACATCAGAGGGTTCGACTGGTACATGGTGATACCCATAATTCAAGTCGATCTTTCTGAAATATTTCACCCCCTTGAGTTGGTCCAGAAGGTCATCAATCCGTGGGATTGGGTACCTATTCCGGATAGTGATCTTGTTCAGTGCCCGATAGTCAATGCAGAGTCTCCAAGTCCTATCCTTCTTCTGCACTAGCATGATCGGGCTCCCACAAGGCGATGAACTCGACCGGATGTGACCTTTCTGCAACAGATCCTGAATCTGCCTCTTGATTTCATCATTCTCTAGAACAGAACACTGATATATCAATCCATTGGGCAATGACGCACCTAGGGTCAGATCGATGGGGTGCTTGACTTGAAAGTGTAGAGGCATCTCTGCGGGGGAGGTGAACATGTCCTTGTACTCCTCCACTATCTTATCCATCTGTTGATGTCATACAGAGGGGCCCTGTCTAGAGGTCGTGGCTGCAGTCTTCTTCTTTTCCTGAGGGCAGATCATCAGGAAAACAAATTTCCTCGTTTTGGCAATAAGCTTACTGCATTGTTTTGCAGTAACCAAAGAGATGGTTGTAGGGGGTGATATTTTCGGTATCCTGTACAACTTATTACCTAAAGTAATAATAACAGCACGAGGCCTGGAATCATACACAACATGTCTCTTCGACAAGTATGGTTGGCCTAATAATACATTAGAAACATCAAGAGGAGAAATGTCACATAATATCTCATCCATGAAGGGCTTGATGTTGTAGGGAAGGCGACATTGCTGGCTTACGTGGAGGTCCCGTCCTTGGTGCAGCCACCTGATGGTGTATGGTTGTGGGTGTGATGTGGTCAGCAAGCCTATTTGTTTCACGACCTCTACTGAGATGAGGTTCTTCTGGCTCCCACTATCGACAATGACCTGCAATGGGGAACCCTTTACCCACATCTAGGAATGGAAGAGGCACTCCACCTCCTCTGGATATTCTGGTTTCTTCTTATGGATCTTCGTGGTGCCAATTATGGCATTGGGATCTACATAGATAATCTCCTTCCCCCTATCATTCCCCTTGTCGGGTTCTGATTCAGAGTTGGAGCCTGCATCCGATTCAAAAGCCTTCATCTCAACTACCAGTTACTGCTTGGCCCAACACTCACTTGTGTTGTGAGTGGAGCTCTTATAGAACTCACACCACTTCCCTGTGTCCTTTTTTGGCTTCATGATGTTGTTCTTTGCTTGCGGCTTTGGTAGGTTTTCCTGGGCCACCCATCCTTGGCTTGGTCCTTTGTTCGACGGTTTGGGGGTACCTTTCCCTTGCTTCTGATTCACAGATCCAAAGTCTCACTTCTTTTGTTTGAACTTTTGCTCAATCTTGGCAGCATATTGGTATGCCGCACCAAGCGAGGAGATGTTGAGTAACTCCATTTTCTCCTGAATGTATCTATGAAGAAAACTGCGGCACTTTAACACCAAATGTTTCTCCAAATATTTGATACCCAACTTTGTGCATAGGGTATGGAACATATTCGTTAGCTCATTCACATCTTGGTCTCTTTGCTGTCGCAACGTTGTCCATTGTATGTATTTGTCCTCATAGCTCCCCACAGGATAATATTGTTCCTTGATGGAATCTTAGAAAGAATTCCAAGTGGGTATGATCAAGAATAGAGAGGGTTACTTCTCGCTCTATTTCTCTCAATAGGTTTCCCACCAATCCTTGACATGGGGGGTGGCTTTAAGGAGTGCAAAAATAATCCTTTCTCAGTCGGAAAAGTCATGAACTGAGAAATATCCTTCTAGTAGATTCAACTATCTATCAATGCCATCTGCATCTATTTGGCCCTCAAATATGGGAATGTCAAAGTTTAATTGTACCTTAAAAGGAGTGGCTCCTCCAAAGTGGTTGTTGGATGTAGATGTGCTGCCAGTGGGTAGCCATTGAAGGATCTGGGCAAATTTGTCCATCATCGTGTTCCTTTGTTTCTCGAGGGACTCCTCGAGCAATAATTTGATAGCATCTTCTACTCCCTCATCTTTCTTTTCTTCCCCCATGAGCATTCATTGGGGTTCGCGAGGCTGATCTTGTAATGGTTCAACCAGATCGAGCCCTAATTCCTTATACCCCGATCTCGTTGGGGACATGCAAAGAAGGATCGAGAAAGAGAAGACTACTCTGATACCACTGATCCAGATTTATGCAGGAACACAATGAAATACATA
The DNA here is from genome assembly GCA_032191745.1 of Picea mariana. Taxonomy (NCBI): domain Eukaryota; kingdom Viridiplantae; phylum Streptophyta; class Pinopsida; order Pinales; family Pinaceae; genus Picea; species Picea mariana. The sequence goes on along the minus strand of JASDQU010435461.1, from coordinate 104,264 downwards.
AATACACATAAACGCAAATATGCAATCGAAGTAAAACTTCATTTCATTAACAACAAATGTCTGAAATATGCTTACAGACAGAATGGAAATAAAATAGCTCGGTCGCTGGTAGCTTATCTCTGAGAAGAGATGTGGTGGCTACTGTCCTATGCAATCTATTTTACAATCTGGCTCAAAGGCCTATATATTATTGAGAAACAATGGAAAACCCTAAACATCCAAAAACCTAACCCTAGGAGATGAAACACCAGAATACGGGCCCCGTTGGGGTAAATTGGTACATCAATTTCCTGGGGTTGTAACTTTAGCATACTATCTCCGTTTGACGCACATGATACATCATTAGAAAGATCTATCCGAGTACTACATACTGACAACGAATGTCAAGTTTTCAACAAAATCACATTCACCAAAGCATTCATGCCCAAAAAACATCGTTTAGGGCCTCAAAACGGCTCCGAAAGTTCAAGACCCGAAAAACTGCTAGAAATAGTAAATTGTGCTACAATTAAGGAAACTGAAAAACTGAAAGAAAAAATGGTGTGGGTCCAAGTGGAATAGGCGGGTGGCCACCAATATCCACCTGGATCATTCTTGGAGATTCCAACAGGGAATCGAAGAGCTGTTTCAGCTCAAGAATTTGAAGATCCTAGACTGAGGGGTTGCACAACCCTTGGAGACAAGGTTTGCACCAAAATGTTCCAGTGGAATATGCACGATAATTTACAGGTCATCATGAATAGATTAAAGTGGCCTTAAATGAACTTGTAAGATAGTGTTTGATTTTTTGGATGAGAAATTTGAAATGATTGCGTGAACAATAAAGTAAGGTTGTGAAAAAATCTAACAAGCATTAGATCAATTGAATATAAGCTAAAGAACCTTAAACAAAGTTATCAACTTAATAAGAATTGTGACCTTTAAATGAGAACTCTAGCCCTTAAAACCCATATTTTTGCATAAAAAACATGAAAATCGACCCTCGAATAAAAAAGTGGTGCTACTGGAAGAACCTTTTTTTTTAGGTTAAAATTATAACAATGTCTCCCCATAGGTTTTAATTCTTGTAAAATTGTAAACAAAAATCTTAAAATCGACCCTTGAATCAAAAAGTGGTGTTCATGACATCACCTCCTTTTTTTTAAGGTTAAAATTAGAACTTTTTCGAAATCTCGTATTGATAATCAGTTTTGTTACAAACAAAAACCTTAAAATCGACCTTCTAAACAAACCTTAGTGCTAGTGATAACACTCTTTTTTTCCCAAGGCTAATATTACTACTTGTTTGAAACTATGGCCTTGACCACTATTAACGTTACAAACCAAAACCTTAAAATCATACGCTAAATCAAAACATAGTGATACAAATAACACATTTAGTTTTTGTTTCGAGCTTAAAAATGCAATGTATTTCAAACCATAGTGTAAAAAATGAACACTGTTACAAAAAAAATCATAAAATAATTGAATTAATTAATTAAAAACATATATCTATCTATCTATCTATCTATCTATATATATATAAAATGAAAAAATATGTTTTTGAAAATACATATATATGAAAAATTTAAAAAATATATATAATAATTTTTTTTTTTAATTATATAAAAAGAAAACTAAAGATAAACCGTTAAATTTTAAGGTAATTTTTTTTTTGTAAGTAAGTATTCTATAAAAAACCTTTCAGAATAAAAAATTATAGCATCGACATGTCTATCCAAGGACTGTTGTAACGACCCTGCTTAAATAGGTGTATATGCTAATTAATTATAATTAATTTAATAATATAATTGTCCTAAAAGATTATCTAAACCATAATTATTTCTTAAAATAACATTAACTAATTAATTATTATTAATTAGTTATTCATGATTGTCAATGATTAATTTACGTATTAATTAACTCATTAATTAATAAGGTAAATAAATAAAAGGAGGATAATAAACTATATTGTTAAATTAAGTTACGTATCCAACAAGGGATAACATAATAACTACTTGAGGATAAAATAATAAAGGAGGGATAAGAAGAATTAACAACGGGAGGATAAGAAGGTAATAAATGGGTTAGGTAGGGAGTAAATGAGGGGAAAGTCGGGAAGGAGGAATATGGAGGGGACAGGAGGTCATTCTACGGGAGGTTGGGGGGATGGATTTTGAGAGCTCGGGGATTTGCAGAGAGAAGAGAAATTTTGGGAGTGGGATTGTATCAGTGCACCGGGGTTGCTGGAGGTTTTGGGCACGGGGGCTAGGATATCCATAGGATATCCTGGAGCTAGGAAGATACATAGTTGGCAGGGAGGAACTAGGTTTTGGGCAGTGTTTTGCAGAAGCGGTCAAGGAGGAAAGCGGCAGACAAACGGAGGATTATTAGCATCAGGTTCAGGTATTATTTCAAATTATGCATTGTTTTAAACTGTTATAAAATTTTTATTATGTGTTGATAAATTTATAAATGCTTAGGTGCTCAATTAAAAGAATTATTGAATTTTGTTTGAAATTAGGTAGATATACTGTTACAGTTTAAGAAATTATCTGACGTAAATTCTATTCTGCCCCTACATATGGTATCAGAGCGTCTTAGTTCTAAATCTGGGCCTATGGGCCAAGTTCCCAAAACTCCAAGCCCTAACTCCTGCAAACAAAACATAGAAACTTTAATAAAAATAAAAATAAAATAAAATAAATAAATGCATTACAAATTTACCAAAGTAAAACATACTACTAGGGTTGTTACACTTTCTTTAATTTGG
>JASDQU010435461.1:78715-95293 GCA_032191745.1 Picea mariana | reverse complement strand
ATGTGTTCACATCTAACTAGTTATAAATGACAACAATGGGTAATGAATAAATGTTGAATGCTAATTGATGAGTTTTTGTGCAAGAGGGAAGTTTTGAGAAAAAGAGCCCCACACTCATTCACCCCCCCCTCTAAGTGTGGTAGATGTGCCCAACACTAATTTCTCCATTAAATTTATTATTGAAATAATATATTTTGTATTCACTTTGAATTATAATACACTCATTAATTTACTTTATTATTTACCTTTTAAAATCTCTTAAACCACTTTGACTACTTTGACCTTTTGAGGCTTCTAGATGACATATGAGGGTCCTCCAACTTAGTAAGGCCATAAATCTCAAACCGTGAGGAGTTATGTGAAATTTCACATACCACCAGAAATGAAATGATGTGTACTATCCATATAAACTAGTATTATCTGAAAATATATCATAACTGATACCATTATCCATCAAACAAACTTGGGTCCATTACCCAAACCTGGGGTCTCCAAGTTCTCATGGCCATAACTCTCTAACAGTGAGGAGTTATGTGAAATTCCACATACCACTAGAAATGGAATGACAAGCACTATCCATATAGGATAGTTTACCTGACAAATTCATTGTCCTTCATATCATTATTCCACAAGTAAGCATGGCTTCTCTTACTTCACAAAGCGTGTTCCCGTGAGGGCTTTCACCATAAGGGGACCACTTTGGAGTTAATCCATATTTACTTCTTATCAACCATGGAAAGACAATAATGAGTCATCTTTACATCAAACAATTTTGGGTCCATTACCCAAATGTTTGTGCTGCGGGGATTTCTTCAAGGGTTGACATCAATGACAACCAACCTTAATCAACAAGGTGTATGTGCCCTTTCTTCAACAACTCTTCTAACTACATTTGTAATTCCTTTAATTATGGTGTAGCCATTCTGTAAGGATTTTTTTTATATTAGGACAACTCCCGATACTAAATCAATAGAGAAATATGTCTCTCTCTTCGGTGGAAATTCTAGTATTTCTAGGAATACATCTTCAAACTCTTGCAATACCAAAAATATTCAAGGCTTGGCCCTTTTCTCTTTTTTGTTTCCTCTACATGAGATGCATAATCCTTTCCTGAAACATCTCTTTAGTTATAAGGCTGAAATATCCCTTATATAAATGGGTATTGGGATTTCTTTCAGGGTGCTTCATTTTCCTTCCTTATCAAGACATGTAAATATCTTGTTATGGAAATATAGGACAACATGATGCTTTTCCAACTAATCCATTCCAATTAGGATATCATAATATCCTAATGGTATAATATTCATATCAGCAGTATTACTTACTCCATTCAGATTTATTGGACAATCTTTAACAATCTCATTGATCCTTCTTTTGATTCTAGTGGCTAGCTGAATGAAACTTGATTTTTCAAGCTTACTTTTTTTCAAATGAAATTTGTCCACTACTTTAGGATCAATGTAATTATGTCTTTCTCCTAAATCAATTAAAATAGAAACAATATGACTAATGATATTCCCTTCCACCCAAATCATATGGGATTGGTGTTGTTCTCATCGATCTTCCAAGGATACATATATTCTTGCAATATTTATTCCCGTGTCTTCTACTTTAGTAGCCTCTTGGATGTTGTGCAAGGTATTCATTTTTAATATCTATGAGGGAAATCCTTGTACATGTTATCTTCTTTGCATCCCCAACATTTGATTGGTGGTCTTCCCCTTTTCCCCAAGGAGTCTTACCTCTTTGATTCAGGTTCAGCAGAATAATCTTATTGATTTGTATTTAGACTATTTTTATTGAAATAAGGTTTGAATCCCTTCCTTCTCTCATCTGATATTTCCTTCTTCTTATCCTTCTAATACTTCCGCAAAGATTATATTTCCTTTCCTTTCTCATACAAGTACTTAGCCTTTCTAATGGTCTCTTTTGAATTTTTAGGATCATCATATTAAATCTTATCTTTATAGAAATATGGTATTCCACTCATAAATCTTTTTATCTTCACATTTTCACCCTTGATAAACCCCAAATACTTTACAAATCCTAAGGAATTATTTTCATATTCTCCCATGGTCATGCTCCCCAACTTGAGTTCAAATAAATCTTACATTTTATTGTCATAATAGTGTTCTGAAAGATACTCCTTTTGAAAATATCCCTTGAATTGCTTCCAAGTTATCCTACTCTCATTAATGTGCTCAAATTGTTTCTACTGAGCCCACCACATAGAAACATTTCCATGCAAATATTATGTGGCAATTATAGCTTCTCAGTTAGATGAGTAGTTATGAAACTGAAAAACCTCATGATTCCAAGCAACCAGGATTGAGCATCATATTCCCTTTCTCTTTCACAATCAAATGATGGTGGATTAATCTTCCTCAACTCTCCTTCCAAACCATCCATCTCATGTATTCTTCTTTTATTCCTAACATGAGACACTTCTTGAATTCTTTTTGAATCCTCAAATGCATAAGACTTCCTAGATGAGTTATTTATATGAGTTCTACTAGCACTTCTTGAGTAACTGGGTCTTTTGTAGCTATCTCCTCTTTCATGATATCTACCTTCTTCCTCGGCTCTTGAGCCTGATCCATTCCTTGCTTGTCTCTACAACTTATTTAGGATTTTCATAATTTGATCATTTATTTGATTATGTTCTCTCATCATATTCTTATTATCATCTATGTAACTATGCACTTCCGTTAGAAGACTTATCAGAGACTCCACCAATTATGTTGGTTCCACTCTTATCCTATGTCCATTATAATTTGTTTCATCACTAACCACACTGATCTTTTGACCTTTAGATTCTCTCTCATGATTGTAGTCTCTTTGTGCATCCTCCATGACTCTGGTATCAAATTCCTATGTTTGAATTTATTCGCTTATACCTATAATTATGCAAAATGTGAAAGAAACCATTTTTTTAGAATTATACATATTATAAAAATTTGTCAATTAATGTTGTAGGTGCTTCTTCTTCTCAATTCATGAAGAATTATATCAGAATTATCCAAATTATAATAATCCTAAGTTATTCTCCTCTACATTATATTTCCAATGATTGTTTGTGTGCCTCAATATGATTTTTGAGGTGAAACTTATGGCTTCCTAAAAAACCATTTTCACTCCATTTGTGCACTTTCTCCACTAGTGCAATTTTATTGGAAGGCCAAATTTTGTCATTTGAAGAAGAAAATACATCAAGAACCAAGAAAAATTATGTATCGGGAATTGATAATAATCATAATTATGAACAAAAAACAACCTTCATATTCTCCATATGTCGCTTCAGTGAGATTCCTCAACAATGAGGAATCTGCAACTTTATCATTTTTACAACTCAAAATTAGCTCTCTCTCAATCTGTGCACTTCTGGAAAATTTTCAATAAATGAAAGTTGTTTGTCCTGATGAATATGAAAATTGTCGAGTAAATAAAATTTTCCATTTTTGTTATCTAGGATCACTTTTTCTCCTCTAAAATTCCCAAAAAACCCTAAAAATGGCCTGGAATCGTGGATTTTTGCTTATTTCAGCACCCCGCTTCCAAACCCCTTCTATTTTATTCAATTCCTTCATGGGTTATCTCCATGTATTCTTTCTGGACTCTGTCCAAGAAGTTTATCTTAATCTAGATATTTACCAATGATCTAGACCTAGATATTTAAAAGCCACTATTTTGCAATTTCAAGCAAATACAAGAAAAAAGGGACTATGGCCCTATCTGGAACTTTTGTAGAACTCCTCTCTCCAGAAAAAAATATAGAAATTTATCTCAATTTGACTTAATCAGCTCCAGTTATGGCTAAAATATGAAAATTTCTCCAGAGGAACAATATTTCCTACATGGAAAACAACTAACATGGTTATTGATGTGGCACTTCAGGTCCACATCAAACCCAAAAGATATGCCATGTCACCCTCTCCAATCACCTAACATGCCTTGTCATCCTCCTAGCACCACCTTCTCTCTCTCAACTTACCTTTCAATTTATAGATAATAAAACATTATTAAACATGGGACCGACCCATACCGGTTGTGACATGGCACCACTCTAGTGGCTCATGTCATGGAAAGGTCCCATCCACTCCCAACATCCACTTGGAGCCTATTAGCACCGTCACTTTTTCCAGTTAGAGTTAATCTTAGATGAGTGATGTTCCATGTGTCAAAGCATGTGAGGTTAGGAACTAAACAATGAATGGGTCGAAGTTAACAAGTGGTCGGTCTAGCCCTTGGATTCGGGGAAGGGTGTCATAATAAAACATGCGTGAATTGTAAAGGCATTTTCCCAAAAGGTTGGGTCCTATAAAAAAAAAAGGATTTTACATGCCAGAGGTCGAGGAAAGTTATTAGACTAAGGGTCACGTTGACAGATACAATGACCATCATCACCTCATTATGAAGTCAAGAAGGATAAGAAACGATGGAGCTCATATCATGTATACTCTGCAACTCTTATCATTTGTACCTCACACAAATTGAAGTGTGCCCATCACGCAAGTGTGCTACACAAATATTCAGCTTGTTTCAGGTTTTCCCGTCACCATGGATTCAATGTGCTCTGTCATGATTCCATACCTCACCTGTTTAGTTATAAAGGTCAGTCATTCTGTGTTTTTTACCATTCGAGTTTATGGTTGTCTGTGATTTTTCCTGCAAGCCTCGAGTTTCTCACTGCAGGGAAGCCAATTGCGATCAACTATGTCGCAAACCAGGTCAGTCAATATTGTCTCATTTTTTCTGTGTTAAATCATGGTTTCGATCCTGTCGGATTTGGTCACAAGTTACTCTGTCAGACGACACGTCCTCTTAGGGTCATGCCCTCATCCTCAAAATTTTTGTCACGCCCAAATTATCTTTCGTGCTCCCCTACTGCGAAGAGCTTGTCATTGTCATTGTCACAACGTTGACCCATTCCTACACCAAGAATCTTTGTGGTGCCTGAGGACCATGCAGTGAATTCCCAAAGTCATTCTCTTTTATCGTGCAAAGTTCTGCTACTACCCCTATGACGGGTCTAGGCTAAGAATATCATTATCCATTTGTTGTGCGAAGGGGGTGTTATATTCACTAACACATGCACAGAACAAACACGCATTACACCATGACGACATCCAAAAACATAAGGAAATGGGCGCAAAGTAGCAGAACTGTGAGGTCTGAGCCTCAAGACTAGGCATATATAAAGGAATATTTGAATGTCAGAGAATCTTTTGAACAGGTTAGATGCATACTCTATTGCAAGAAAATCCAAGGATACAATGTGAAACTGGTGGGACAGTTCATGCTCGTATTTAACAGGTTTCACACGATTATCACGAGAATCACTTTCCAGGTGATGGAGGAAACTCTGTCAGCCTCCATGTGGTGAAAGGTGGTATAAGCGCATACCTTTGGATGTTCTATGCTACGAATAATTCCTCAAACCAAATTGCCTAAACGGGAAAATTGAAACAGGTGTTCCAAGTTGGTATCTACGGGAGCCTTTTCAGAAACTCTTGAAGGTGATTAGAAAGAATTTCACCTATGAAATAAGTTCTAACAAAATACACCCGCATCACATCATATTGTTGATGAATTTCAAGGAAAATAGGTTGTTTAACCTTCCTTTCTTCTTGCACCAAAGTCTCTGAGGAATAGAAGACAACGTCCAAGCCGAATCAAACCAGCCGAAGAAGAACTTATCCCATATCTCACTAATAAAATTGTTGATAGTTGAGGAATTGAGGTGACTAGGAAAGGGTTGGGATTCATTTATTCTCTTAGATGAAATCCCTAGGGACCCCAAAGGAGATTTCCCTCTTCCCACGTGAGAATAAACATCTCACAGCATGGAAGCGGGAATAGAAAGGGCTGCAGAAAAAGGAAAGACAATGGAAGTCTCGTCCCCCCAATAGCCAATAACCTGGAAAAGAGGAAGGCCAAGGAAGACTAGAGAGCTCGGGGAGGCCCAAGCTCCAAGAAAACCACATGCCAAATAATTTTCTGAGAAGTTACTCATGCGCGTTATTCGACTGGAACCTGTCGAAGGTTCGAGTCAAGAAATTTGCAACAGAGGGAGAAAGTCGGACACTGAAAGCATGGATATTCATGAGCCATCACAACAGCTAAAACAAGTGCAAATCGCCATTTCTGACCTCTACCAAGAGAACATGGAGTTGAGGAAGAAGTTAGCAGAAAGTACTGTCGAGACATCAACATCATATAGTCAAGAAGGGAATGTGACTTGGATCAAGAGGCATCTCAGAGAAGCGCAAGACACGATCATCCAGCTGCATCAAGAATAGATAATGTGAGAGGAGAGAATTGTGGAACACTTCAAGGAATGTGGACCATCCATAGAAAACTTCTACATGGATCTATCCAGTTCTCAAAATAATCTTAAGGGGAACGTGGTCTTGCGAAGAAAGGTAAAGAATCTGAAAAGGTGCAACTGGCCTCTTAGGAAAATGATTAGAATATAAAGACTGCAGATAAGGCCAGAAACATAATTGATTTGATCCCATTTTTGTTCTTTTTGAACGTGGCACGAAATTCCTTTCTCCTCGTGTCCTGTTTCCTACCAGGAAGTAAGGAACCCACCTGTCACAAAGGATAGGTGTAGGCCTAAAAAACAACAATTTTTAAGAAATGCATTTTCCCTTTACCATCGTTGCCATCTTAGAAACAGAAGTGATAGTCCATAGTTAGCTGCCACCTGCATACCATAACCAATGATCATGCGACATCAATCAAAGTCGTTACACTAGGTGGAAGGATCCTGACAAAGTGCTCGATCATCCAAATAACCTTTCAAAGGAGAAGTGTCGACACATCACTTCTTAATGATGAAATCTTGTTGATGACCAAACCATCATGACAAAGACGTCAGTTATTACATGAATGGGTATGATCAAGTTTCAATTCTTAGCAAGTTCCATATGAAGGATCATCGGGAAGAGAATAATCAAAGCCTAATTTATAGGAGTGGTAGTTGGGGGAATGGCAGCCCAAGCGACACATCCTTTTTCTATATATTTCATATTTTCAATGTAATCCAAGTTGGTTGGCAAAGTAATGTATACAACAATCGTTGAATGTAACTTCTGAACCTGATTGATGTTTAATGCAAAGGTCGTGAGACTTTGATGAAAATATTCTAATGGTGGTGGTTTGATGTATTGGGATATTCCTTATGTATGTGATTCCTATGTTCTATATATCCATTTTTGTATTATGTTTAAATAGGAATGTTTTATAAGTCTATAATTCATCACGTGGTGCTATAGACTTTTTCTAAGTAATTTATAATTCATCTCCAATGGTGCTTTGAGTTACTTTATGTATTTTTATTTCACCACACACAACAAATTCTAACTAAAAGACCATTGTCTACTTATCCTTTATCCTCTCAAGTTTTAGTCACCACGTCATTTACTCCTCTCACTTTAAGGAATTTGACTCCATGGTCCAAGGTTATGTATTCTTTTTCCAATAGAACCAAAAATACTACATGAACATGTTAAATCTAGCCGATAATTCAAAGCCATAATTTGTATAGAGACAAAATCTCAGAGAGAGCTCTTTCTAGGTCAGAAAGGATATTTTCTGGCCTTAAATTTGGTCTGTAGGTTACCTTTTTCATTCGTTTTCTCATCCAAACAAATTTATGAAGTGCCAACATTTTGGTGTCGTTGTCGGGATGAAATTGAATAAATATTTCCCTGGGAGAATGATTAAAGTTGTTGTTTTGACCCATGAGGGTAACAGTGGGTCAAACATCTATATTGGATGAAAATTTTACCCTGGTGACTCTACTGAATGATACCATTAGCATAGAGTAGTACGAATCAAAAATCCTTGCTCCAAAGACCGTTTATACAAGAGCCAATCCTGATCCAGACCCTATAGCACCCATGCCTGATCCCGAAAATCTTATGTGCAGGGTAAAGGTATAGGGGCCAAACCTATTCTACTACTTGGAAATAAACCTATCCTTACCCAAGGATGATGTACAAATCATTGACGACCTTGATTTTGATACCTTGTTCGAACAAACTCTGTTCAGGTCTAAGTCAGAAACCTTCTTTGATGAGATAATTCTTTACGAGAAGAGGTTCCAATATTGGATACCAAAAAAAATCGTGCGAGCTGCTGTAATCCCCACTCGGACCATCCAACCAGTTCAAAACCATCCTAGAGCTATGGCTTCCATATTCTCCCCTCTTTCCCTGCCATCCCAACTACATAATTTGCCCCGGAACTATAATTAGAGGATCAAGTCATATGATGTTGAAGGAAACACCTCTTCTCAAAAGCACTTGGACTGGTTCAATGATTTTGCTGACTTAGAGGAGTTCGATCATGAAGACACAAAAATGATATTGTTCATGCAAATTCTTTCAAGGGAGGTCAGGAAGTGGTTTAAGGCCCTTCAAGTAGCAAGCATCACAGTGTTTGAAACATCGTTTCTCGCCATATTCGGAGACAAAAATAATCCTATGCAACTACTAACCTAGTATAAAAATATTAAAATATCACCAGAGGAATCCGTGCAAGAGTTCTGGGCCAGATTCATGAATTTCTACAATGTGATCCCCAGATAAGTCAAACCTCCTCCTAGAGCTGCGCAACTTCGATACATCAAATCCCTTTAAAAACGATTTCACATTTCTACAATGAGAAAGAAAGTCTAACACTTTAGGCACTATGATGAGTGATGTGACTGAAGTCGAAGTGAATCTGATGGCATCAGGAAAAATCAAGAAAAATATTGACAAATATGGGAAAATGCCCCAAGGGGATGTGCATCCCTCTACGTCTCAATCTTTAGACGAAAGGTTTGACTTGATGATGAAAAATATGCAGAATCTTATGGAAAGGATGTCCTTGGAAAAAAAGCTCATCACCAGAGAGAAAAATGATTTCCATCCCAGGAATCAAAACTTTAGAAGGGCTCCAGTCCTGCAAATCAGACAGAGGGACTAGAAAGAGCAAGATGAACAGTAGATAAGACCTCCTTTCAAAAACAACTACACAAATGAAGACTTTGATCGGATGATCCAAGACCAACTGCATTGTTGTGATGACATGAATACATGCAAATTCCTAACAAAGGGAGAAAACGATCATTTCATGGGCGAAAATGATGGTATTATGTTGGAGGTTGAGGACACGTTGTCTTTGGAAACAGAGGAGTTAACGAAAGGATATCAAAATGAAATCATGCAATTTCAAAAGCAATACAACCTCAGAAGAATAAAGACAGTCACAGAGTATCAGCCGGTGAATCCCACAAAAGAGCCTTAGATGTATACCCCTTCTCCAAGCCAACCAAAGAAAGACAATCCAGTGATGGAGAAAGGAAAATCAAAGGAAGAATCCTTAAAGAGGGATCCTAATGGAAGCAAGGAAACAGGCACTAAAGAGGTAGACAAAGATCTTCACCCTTTTAATTTAGAGAACGAAATGGCCAAAATAAAAATATTTGTTCCTTTTAATGAGCTCATCAAGAAAGGAGAATATAGGAACCAAATTATTAAGATGCTCAATATGGAGGAAAATCCTGACACCCTGAACATCCAATATGATCACATGGCCATCCTATTTGGTCCATGCGTAGAAGAAACTAGCGATACTGAGGATGTCCCTCCTTTTTATGTCAGACTCAAAATTCATGACATGAGTTTGCATAACACCATGCTAGATTCAGGTGCGTCGCACAATCTCATGACGACGATGGTCATGGACGAGTTAGTTTTAGACGTCACCAGGCCTTATAAAGATCTTTTCTCTTTCAATTCAAGAAAGTTAAAATGTTTGGGCCTGATTAAATATTTGCTCGTGTTATTACCTCAAATTTCATCGAAGAAACTGGTCATGGACGTGGTGGTGGCTGACATCCCCCAAAAATTTGGCATGTTATTATCCAGTTTGTGGGATGCAAAATTAAAGGGAACCCTGCAAATGGATATGTCGTACGACACCATCCCTGTTTTTGGTCAAGAAAGAAGACTGTACAGAGAGGTGCTACTCAAGTACATGGTGAGTAGCAAGACCCAACTGAAAAATCATCCTATATACTACGTCGACACTGATATCGGCTCCTCTATTTTTTACAATGACTTAAGTTTTGAAAGGGAGAATTCGACAACTATCATTATTGTCGAGGATAAAGCCGCACATCGAGCAAAGGAGTGCGCAAATCAGAGAAACTGTGCGGAAAACAAATTGTGGTATATGAGATTCAACGAATATGTCAACAATTAGGGTGTTGGATCTGGTGTATGGATCTGCCCTCCCAAAGTGGGAATGAAGCTCTACTCTTACAAGATCTCCTTTGACTATACAAATAACATGGTCGAGTATGAGGCACTAATTTTGGGTCTGAGAACTTTGAAAGAATTGGGAGATGAGAGGATAGCGGTGCACGGAGACTATGATCTCAACATAAATCAAGTGAAGGGTATATACCAATCCAAGCACCCTAGACTGATAGCATATCAGAATCTAGAGTTGAACCTCCTCGAAGAGTTCTCGGAGTATAACTTTTTAGTGATCCCTAGGGGGAAATATCAAATTGCAGATGCCCTAGCCACCTAAGATTGAGTGTTTAAAATTCCAATTTTTCCCAATAGGAAGTATGATATTGAAGTGAAACATAGGCCCGCAGTACCCAATAATTTCAAGTACTGGTAGGTGTTTGAAGATGACAAACAGGTGGAGAGGTTCCTCCAAATGAGCGACAAGTTCGCTAATGTAAACATTGATGATGAGTGTTGTTGCGAAGAAGATGAAGATGTCGCTACATGTAGTAACGATGACCCCTTTCAAAACCAGATAGATGAAAGGGACATAGTGCAGCTAAAGAACAACATCATCCCCAAAGGATTGGTTCCATTGGAAAATTTGTTTGATGAAAAATATGTAGCCAGAAATCCCAAGATCACTGCAAATGATGAGGATGTCAAGGATTGCAACATCGGGACCCAAGAGAATCCAAGGATAATAAAATTGTTAGAGACACTCAGTCTGGAGATCAAGCAGAGATATATCAAGCTCATGAAAGACTTTCTTGACATTTTTTCCTAGAGTTATGAGGACTTGAAATTCTATGACACTAGAGTGATTCAACATGTCATTCCTCTCAAAAAGGATCAAAACAATTTCAAGAAAAATCTAATATGGATCAATCACCTACTGTTGTCACTGATTTAAAAGGAGGTAAAGAAACTATTTGAAGCCAAAATGATTGTTTCTTTAAGATTTTCAAAATGGGTTGCCAACCTTGTGCCTGTAAGGAAGAAGAGTGGCGAGATAATGTTATGCGTGGATTTTCAAAACTTGAACAGATTATCCCTCAAGGATAACTACCTGCTTCTTAAGATGGAATACATCCTACAAAGGTAGATAAATCCTAGAATATTTCTATGATGGACATTTTTTCAGGTTACAATCATATCATGGTACACCTAGATGACCAGGAAAAGACAACCATCACAACACCATGGGGCACGTTCATGTACGCAAAGATGTCTTTCAGTCTTATGAACACTAGAGCTACTTTACAGAGGGATATGGATATAGAATTCACTGAGGAAAAGGAAAAATTTATCGTGATCTACCTCGATGACATCATAGTGTTTTCTAACTCCGACGAACAACATCTTGAGCATTTGAAGAAGGTATTCCAGAAATGTAGAAAGTTCGATATATCTCTAAACTCAAAAAACTCAAATTTTGGGGTGCAAGAAGGAAAATTGTTGCGTCACATCAATTCAAAGGAAGGCATAAAAATACACCCCAGGAGGGTGGAAGGGATTCTGAGGATCAACACTCCTCGGAGTAAAAAAGAGGTACAGTCTTTCCTAGGAAAGGTGAATTTTATGAGGAGGTCCATTCTGAATCTAGATGAAATTATAAAGCACATCACGAGTATGCTTAGAAAGTGTAATGATATAAAATGGACCCCCAATGCCCGGAAGTCATTTGAATACATAAAGGTGGCACTGACAGATCTCGTATTAGCCACCCTGAATTTCACAAAGGATTTTATCATATTCTCCTTCGCCTCAGAGCACACCATCGCTAGTGTACTCTTACAGAAGGACAAGCATAATTTCAAGAATCCTATAGCCTATTTCAATAAGACACTAATAGATTCACCATAGAGGTGTGATATCATGGAAATGAAAGAATATGCCTTGGTGAAATCCCTCAAGGAATTCATGACCTATATATTGCATTCCTGCATCAGTGCTTATGTGCCTAGTAGCTCCGTCAAGGATATCCTGACTCATCCTAACCCCGAGGGGAGAAGAGGTAAATGGATTGTAGTCATGCTAGAATACGACCTAGAAATCAATCTTACAAAGTTGATCAAGGGCCAGGGGCTCGCAAAGTTCATGGCGCAATCGAACTGTGATGTTTTGGGAATAAAATTCATTTTTTACTTGTCAAAAAACCCTCAAGAAGAAGAAACCATGTAGGTGTCTCACAAATTCATTGATTCACCTTGGTATGCTGACATCATTTATGTGTTGATAAATTTGCAAGACCCTCCAGGGTTAAGCAAAACCAAGGCTATGTTTTTAAAGTTGAAGGCTTCCAATTTTTGTATCTTAGATAACTCTCTGTATTGGAAAGATTCGAGAGGGATCTTGCTAAGTTACTTACTCGAAGATGATTTAGAACGAGCTATCAGGGAATTCCACAAAGGATATTGCGGGGGGAATCACTACTAGAAAACCACCGCGCATAAAATCTTGAGGGCAAGTTATTATTGGCCCAATATTTTCGCATATGTATACAAGGAAGTTTCCAATTGCCACGAGTGTCAAATATTCGATGGAGGGAGAAAGATGCAACTCCTATTGTTGAAACCTATCTCTGTCAAAGCATCATTCATGCAATGGGGCCTAGACTTTATAGGATAAATTCATCCGCCATATTTGGCGCAGCATAGGTGGATACTAACGGATAATGATTAATTCACCAAATGGATCGAAGCAGTCCCCACAAGGAAGGATACTAACATAGTCATCATTCAGTTTCTAGAGACCAATATCTTGTCTAGGTTCGAGTGCCCTATCAAGATTATCAAGGATAAAGCAACAACATTTAAGTCCAAGAATATGGATAAGTTTTTCAATGATTACAATATAACCCTAGGACACTCTACAGCTTATTACCCACAGGGTAATGGATTGGCAGAATCATCCAACAAAATCTTAACCAGGATTATTAAAAGGCTCCCGCAGGACAACAAGAAGGCCTCCCACAAGAAGCTTATCTGTGCACTATGGGATGACATAATCACCACCAAAAATTCCATCTCGATGTCACCATTTTAAATTGTATATGGCACAAGAAGCAATTTTCCCTACCTCGCTAGGATTTCCCATCAGGAAGTTGCTGCAAGAGAAAGAGGTCAAGCCAAACAATGCCTAGGGGAGGATAAATCAATTAATTCATGTCTAGTAGATGAGGGAGTGGGTTTTCAACTGATCACAACTTCACAAGGAAAGGATGAAGGAAATTTTCAACAAGCACTCTAAGACGAAAGATTTCAAGGTGGATGATCTGGTGCTAAAGTGGTACGTGAGGAACGAAGGCAAAGGGAGGAATGAAAAACTAGATCATCTTTGGATGGGACCATTCAAAATCTTCGAGTACAATGGGAACAACACATATATTCTACAATAGATTAATGGATAACTCATTGGTGGGGGGCCTTTAATTGATAGGTTCCTTAAACACTATATATTTTAGTATGGTCTATTTAGGTTTTCACGTCATTTTAAATAGCCATTTTATTTATTTTTTCAAAGAAGGCATTTTGAGTCAATATGTCAGTAGAAAATTGAATCCCAGAGAAAAGGCCCTAAGTTTATGCTGAGTCTGGTCATAACTGTTGGTGTACAAATATGTTCAATATATATCTTACACACATTTAAATGTCAATCCGGGATTCGTAATCAATATAGTTGATGCACTATATGTGCCGATAACAGATAGGTTCCTATGTGTGATGAGTATAGCATAAAGAAGAAACAATCAATACCAATACTCTGTTTTACAACTTTTTAATCTATCTTCCTCACATAACTTAAAGATCATAAAACAAAACTCATAAACATAATCCAACAAGCATGCGATCTAAAGGTTTTTTCTCAGGTAAAGAATCTGTCCATTCAAAGGCTCATGAAATAAAAGAGATGGACTTTGCATCTGTCCCCTTGTAGCAACTAAACTAATCAACAATTAACACTCTGTTTTAGGATATCCAAATGCTTCACACGACTTCAAAATTAGCAAAGAAAATTGATAATAAAACTTCTCAAGCAAAACAATCAATCAAAGAATTCTATTTTAAGGAGCAAGTCTATTCATTCTAGGCTCATGAATTAAAGAGATGAATTTGAGAATCTTGTCTCCTGTAGCAATCAAAACAGTAAATTGTAATCAATTTTCTACACCCAGTATATAAAAGGAAATCACTCATAACTTAATCAATTCTAGAAGAAACTATTTATCCTTGCATAGGAAACACTAGGGGTATTAAGATTCTCCATTTAATGGTCCATGTAGGGTGAATGATGGTATCTGAATTGTTCATGTACTTGAAAAATGGAAATAAATGGTTAAGAACACAACTTAGAAAATGATTGTTCACACACACTTAGAATAATAAATGCTCACTCAGAAATTATGAACATCTACATAATTAGCACAAATCTATATTGAACATTATCAAATGTATAACTAAAATGCAACAGAAATGAATTATACTAACTGGCTTTACAATTAAACTATGAAACTGTTTCACTCACACACAAATAGAATTGCATTCACAAAATAATTACAAAGGAGCTTACCTTGGTTGGATTGGTGGGCCCTTGCCGTGCCAACAAGGAAGCTCAAAGAAACTTACAGAACAATAAACTTTACAAAACACACGGAATTGATGAATTTTACTTCATATTAATTCTTCAGCAAGTATGTTTACAGAGATAACATGTTCAAAAATCCAATTTGCAACATAACAATTCCTCTCCCTTCTGGCTTAGCCATCACTCAATTTATATGATTTTTACATCACAATTTTAGATCTAGACAATCCAATCCAAATCAAAACCATTTTCCATCAATGGAGGTCGAGTACAACCATTATCTAATCAAGGAAATTTAGTTCCCACAAATCTGGGCATGATCTTAGAATTTCTGGAAAATTGGCAAAGATTTAGGATGGATTGTTTCCCCTGAGATGGAGGTCCCCATGTGTGATATATGGATATTCTAGACCACAAGCCTGAATGAAAACACCTTTCTAGAAAAAACCCATGTTCCCAAATTGTGAGATCTATCGTCGTCGGCCCGAAAATTGAGGTGAAAATATGGTACCGGAATGTTGGTGTCGAAATCCTGTAGGTAACTGTTTAGTACCGGAATACACATAGTCAGAATCCTGAGTGTCGGATTAGGCGCATGACTTGGTACCGGAATAGGCTGCTCATGAATCAAACCGTTAGGATTATATAGGATAAAACACTCTAATCGAATTAATTCAAGAAAGTTAAACAAATCATGCCTTAAATCATCAATTACCTCTTGTGAACAGGAACAAGGTCATTGGGTATGTGTTTGGGAGGAAACAGTCAAGTATAGGATTATAACATAGGCAAAAAGGATCAGATACAAGGTAATATAGGGCATTATATATGTCAAAATTGAGACTCAACATTTCCCCATGCTTAAGTCATTGCATGTCCTCATGCAACAATGATCTTCAAAATTTCAAAATTGATGGTATTCTTCACTTGATCAAGCATTCCCCTGAAGTTTCATCCTTCTTTATCTCCTAATTTAAAAAAAAATATAAACTTCTTGGCTTGTGCTTCACACTTCTTACCCATGGAAAAGTAGTTATGACAGATAAGTGGAGTCATGGATACTAGATTAGATCTATTAGTGATTTGTTGATAGGTCTTATCCAATCTGTTTTCAATCAAATTTAGGAGAAAGGGTTGGTTGTGACTCTAATATGATTATAGGATAGTGTCCAAGAGTTTTCATAATGACTTTGACTAATAGCCCCCCCCCCCATGGCTAGATTACCTTTAAAACAAAAGTGATGTAAGTATAGTTTAGATCTCATTTGAAGAGAGGAACACATAAACGAATACATCCTAAGATGATTAACTCGTTTCTTATCTAAGTTTTTAGAGATGAATCTCTTATTGCTTAGGTAAGGTGAATTACACATACTGAGGATCCCACTTCTCATGCAAACCTATTTATTTTTAAAGATAGAACTCTAAATTGGATACTTGAAGGTTCTTAAGAACATCATCCAAGAGATATAAAGGTCATATCCTAGCCTTGATTTGATAGTGATTTCTTCAAAATGAGACCCAAGGGTTTTTGTTCAGTTTTAAGTGTGTCAGTTTATGTTTTTTTTTCAACTCCCTTTACCTGGCATAGCCCCACTGCCAGCAGACCTGTTTAGTACCCTGGCGGGTTTACCTTAGTACCATATAAGCATGGCCCCGCTGCCAGCAGGCCTATTTAGTACCCTGATGAGTTTAC
>JASDQU010435461.1:57572-71519 GCA_032191745.1 Picea mariana | reverse complement strand
ACTCAATTTATATGATTTTTACATTACAATTTTGGATCTAGACAATACAATCCAAATCAAAACCATTTTCCATCAATGGAGGTCGATTACAACCATTATCTAATCAAGGAAATGCGGTTCCCACAAATCTGGGCATGATCTTAGAATTTCTAGAAAATTGTCAAAGATTTAGGATGGATCGTTCCCCCTGAGATGGATGTCCACACGTGTGCTATATGGAGATTATGTCCAAAAAATATGAATGAAAACACCTCTCTAGACAAAACCCATGTTCCCAAATTTTGAGATCCATCATCATCGGCCTGGAAATCGAGGTGAAAATATAGTACTAGAATGTTGGTGTCGAAATCCTGTAGGTAACTGTTTAGTACCGGAATACACACAATCACAATCTAAGTGTCGGATTAGGCGCATGACTTGGTACCGGAATAACGCATGACTTGGTACCGGAATAGCGCATGGCTTGGTACCAGAATAGGCTGCTCATGAATCAAACCGTTAGGATTATACAAGATAAAACACTCTAATCGAATTAATTCAAGAAATTTAAACAAATCATGCTTTAAATCATCAATTACCCCTTGTGAACATGAACAAGGTCATTGGGTATGTGTTTGGTAGGAAATAGTCAAGTATAGGATTATAACATAGGCAAAAAGGATCAGATACAAGGTAAGATAGGGAATTATATATGTCAAAATTGAGAATCAACAGTAACTATGTCAAGAAGGTCTAGGTTGAGTCTTTTATGTTGTTTTAGAGTCTGCAAATCAAATAAATCCTAATGGGTAGGAACCTAGTCAGTTGTTCTTTTGTTCCTCACTGAGAGAATAGCATCCCCATTGGAGCCAGTTGTTAGCACCATCATTTTTCCATTTAGAGTCAGTCTTATATGAGTCATGATCCATGTGTCAAATCATGTGAGGTTAGGTATTGAACAACGAATGGGTGGAAGTCAAAAAGTGGTCGGTCTGGCCCTTAGAGTTGGGGAAGGGTGTCATAATCAAACATGTGTGAGTTGTAAAGGTCTTTTCCCAAAAGGTCGGGTCCTGTTGAGTCTCCATTTTGACACTTCTATAATCCTATATTATCCTCTATCTAAGTCTATTTGACCTATAATATGTGTATATGATTAACCATTCCCTCCACAAACCCACTTTGTGACCTTTTCCATGTGCATAGAGAGGTAACTTATGTTAAACCATGATTTGTTTGATTTTATTGATTAAATTTGATTAAATGATTGATTATTTATGATTCTAATCACTTTGACTTTTAAGCAGCTTCATTCAGTACTTCATTGATCCAGCACTGCAACAATACTATGATCTGGTACTTCGTTGGATCTGGTACTCCGCTGGATCTGGTACACTGTCTGATTTGGTACCAATTTTCCTCCCAATTAGTTACTTTGTAGTGATCCAATACAACCAGTTCAACACCTATTCTGGTACTCTACAGTGCTTCTTCCAGTACTACCCATTGAAGTGCCTATTCTAGTACCCGCTCAACGTTTATTCTGGTACCAATCTTGCACTTGTTCTAGTACTACCTTTGCATTGGTACAATACCCATAGTCATGACTGTGTTAATTTGGTACTAAACCCCTGTCTACAAGATTTCCATTTTAAATGAGTATGATGGTGGTGATTCGAATAAGTTAGTTCGATAGAAGTATCTTGAGTTAGTTTTGGAGATCATGATAGACTTCATCACTCATGCACTTCATGTCATGAGGATGAAGTCCATCCTTAGAGATACAATATGAATTACCAATTGTAATATTTTAAAACCATTTGATAATTATCCTCAGACCTTTGTTATAATGGCTCACCTTGTTTATAAGGGATGATGTGTAGATGATAGAGAGTACATAGTAAGTAGTAAGTAAAGGATGAAATACATTATTATGTTGAATAAGATGTTGAACTACTGATTCAATTGATAAATTGAAGGAATACAAATGATGTCTTGTGCAATTCATGAGCATGAGTAAAGAGTTTTAGTCTACAATATCTTTAGAGGTACCTTGTTGTTTGGAAAGGGCACACCACCACAACCAACGTAAACCTCCCTGTACATGTCTTTGTGTGTTGTAAGTCAAGTGTGTGAGTGTGAAAATTTAATTGTTGAGTGTTGCAAATGATTTTAAATGCATTTTAAATATAGTACAAATTAGTTTGATTTTGAATCAGTGTGAGTAAATGGTTATACATTGAACATAGTATAAACTTCTATTTACATTTCTGCAGATTGATATTTGATTGGTAAGAGTTTGAGAGATGTGTGGGATTGTTAAGTAAGTTATTGCTATTGTTATGAATCTATAATTGTGGTGTTCTTAGTAGGTATAGGAACTATATGACTTCATCTCTCACCTTCATGTTCCATATAATGAAGTTTGTCAATCATATTGATTGTTTCGTGTATTAAAGAATGTTTGATTGACATTAATAGAGTTATGATTGATTTCTTTCTAAGAATGAATAAAGTTGATTGTTGATTACTGTTTTAATTGCTACAACAAGAAAGATCTAAGTTCATATCTTCATTTCATGATCCTATAATGAACAAACTTGTCATCTAAGAAAGAGCCTTTTCAATTAAGTATTTGTTTGAGAGATTTGCTATCAGTTTTATCTTCTGAGTTTAAAGTTTTGTGAAGTATTCAAATATTCTAGAAACAGAGTGTTATGTTATTAATTATTTCATGATTGAGCTAGATACAACAAACATAGATAGATTAATTGTTTTCGGCACATACAGTGTAACACCTATTTTGATTACAAATCCAGGATTGAAATATAAATGCGTGCAATATACTAAGCATATATATACACCAACATTTTGGTGTCGTTGCTAGGGAGTTGTAAACGGTAATAGGTATCATTTTGAGTTTGATTGGTTTGATGAGTTTGGATTGGATTTAAGGACAATCTGAGGGTGGAGAGAAGACAGTAAGATGATAGGTAAGAACCTATGCATCCACTTTGGTGGGGTTGCTCCAAATTCAGGTTTTCCTCTTTCCTTTACTATTTAAATTTTTTTGTTTCATTAGTATTAGAGTTTCTTCTTTTTATCAGTAGATATAGGGATAATAAAGGTAGATTTATTGCTTCCAAAATTTCAGAAAAAATTGAAAAACAAACAACAAGAAACCCCCGTCCTCCCACACTAATTTAGCTAAAATTCGTGCAAGAAAAATTCTCAGAGGAGAAATTTCAAAGGCAACAATTGAAACAACATCCAAATGCACTAAATCCGAAGACATTGTTCAAATTGAAAGCACAGTACAACAAGAAAGAGGGGAAGCACTGGTGGCCCCATCAAAAGGAGGAGTTGGAAAAGAGACAGAGGTAGTGACACAGGAAGTTGCATCTGCCATTGGGGAAACACACAAGGTATTGGAAAAGTTAGATATACCAAACAACCTAGTGGTTGAACCATCACTTAGTGGGGAAACATCACTAGCACCTGACAAAGTGTTATTTGAAGACATGGCAGATGAAGAGGGAAATGAAAACAATGAAACAAAGACATTTGGATTCCCAATATTGGACATCGCCAGAGATGTTTCTATGAATAATATTCCATTTTCCTCACTGCCTCACTTCCATGGTATGTCAACAGAAGATCCTGATTCTTTTTTTTTTGAATTTGATATACTATGTAGGAGTTATAACTACACTGACAATGCACAAAAACTAAAACTCTTTGCAGCCACACTAAAAGACTCATCATTAAGTTGGTTTATGAGCCTAGGAGAACACACTATCTTATATTGGGATGGTATGAAGGAGACTTTCCTCCAGAAACATCAATATTACTATAGACCTAGGGATGCTAGAAATGACATATCTAAAATGCAGCAATCTGAGGAAGAAAGTTTGGAAGATTACCTAGAAAGCTTCCTATACAACTACCAAAAGACAAAGAAATTTTCCTTAGATACAACCACAGTTAGGACCATCTTCCTAAAAGGTTTGAGAGATGGCTACATTGAATTACTAAACCTCATGAGTTCTGGATATGTGTGTTGGTTTTATTCATATGAGATATGAGAGATATTTGATATATGATTACAATAATGAGTGTTCCATATACAGGGAACATAAGGTGACCATCCATGAAAGGATGCATCCCTTGAATAATCAATAACTACTTATTATTATCATTTACTTATTATATACTAAATTTAATAATCAATAATAATTATATTATTAATTATTATCTTTATAAAATGTCTTTCCGATGTTGTCCAAACATCAACACTCCCTCTCAACGAGGGAGACATTCTGCAACATGCCACTCTTGTCTTTGAAGTATACAAGCTTCACCCTAGACTCATGACACTTGTCTGTCAGTCTTGGGAGACATCTCTCTCCTACCTGAACCGAGGAGAAACTCCTTCTGCGATTCTCCCTCTGAACCAATTAACTCTCTCTAAGATTAGGCTCACTTTGGGTCCACATGTAATATCATATAGCATCTTGAGTCTTTATCATTACTTTTCAAATCACCATGACTAGGACAAATACCACACCATGATCTTTCACCACAGGCACACACCTATGAGTGAATGTCGGCTTGATGCTAACTGACATGTGGAAAGCACTTCAAGCACCTCAAGTCCATATTATTCCTTTTCATGATCAAGGAAGGACTACATCTGGGCCCATTTATCACAAGTGCACCTTTGTGATAAATGTATCATATCTCCCTTGGTGTGCAGCCCAATGTAGGAGAATTTATGCTCGATGTTGAAACATCAACACTCCCTCTTATCTAGGGAGGTATCTTTCCATAGTAGTACACAAATACTGTCCAAAGACACACAATCTCCTCTAGTGGTAAAAAACCACCATAGTAGTTAAAGATTTGTCACACATGGCACTCCCAGGTGGACTTCTAGAGGCTACTCCTTTTAGGAACACTTAGGGTCAACTCCCCATAGTGTGATACATCAAGGGTCAACTCCCTTGACATTTCCTCATGTTCTCTGAACATCAGACGATGGGCTATAAGACCAAATTCACTTATTCCTTCTTGAATAAGTGTCCTCACAGATCAACTCAAATCAATTCACAGAGGAGTATGATCTGTAGAAATGTTTTCACACATGGCACTCCATGTGGACTTCCAGAGGCTACGCCCTCTAGAAACACTAGGGTCAACTCCCATAGTGTATGACATCAAGGCTCAACTCCCTTTACATGTCCTCATGTGCTCTCCACATGGGACATTGGGTTATAAGCCCANCCCTCTAGAAACACTAGGGTCAGCTCCCATAGTGTATGACGTCAAGGGTCAACTCCCTTGACATGTCCTCATGTGCTCTCCACATGGGACGTTGGGTTATAAGCCCAACTGCACTTATCCATTCTCAGATAGGTGCCCCGCTTATCCCTTCTCAGATAAGTGTCATCACAGATTAAATCAACATAGTCACATAGGAGTATTATCTGGAGAATGTCTCAGAAAGCTGCAAACATCAACACTCCCTCTCAGGGAGGGAGGCATTCTCTGCCAAGCCAAGTCTATCACAGAAGTACTTAAACTTCATCTTGGTTTGGTAAGAACATCAACAACCTTCTCATCTGTAGGAAGGTATTGCACCAATACTTCCTTCCTTTGCACCATGTCTCAGATGAATTGGTACTTGATATCAATGTGGTTCGATTTGTCATGAAACACTGGATTATCAGAGATCTTCACACAACTTCGGTTACCATAATGAATAATGGTGGAATCCAACACATGCTCGGATAGATCTGCAAGGATCTTGTGAAGCCACACTGCTTCACAGAGTGTCATACTTAATGCAATTTATTATGATTTTGTTGTGCTCAAAGCCATACAAGTTCATTTCCTGCTACACCAGGAAACCACGAAAGATCCCAAAGTAAAGCAACACCTGAAGGTGCTCTTTCTATCCATTGTGCTCCCTGCCCAATATATTCCTGCCATATCATATCAATACTGGAAGTATATCTCATACCATGTTGAATTGTGCATCGCAAGTATCTCAACACATGTTTCACAACAATCTAGTGTGTCTATCTTAGCTGAATTATAAACTGGCTAAGTGCACTCACTGCATAGAAAATATTTGGTCTGGTGTTAACCAGATACATGAATTATTCATTCAGTTATTTGTACAGAGTCAGATCAATTTCATCAAAATCAAAATAAGACACACTTAGTTTCTTTAGATTCGTCATCATTGGTATAGCCACGGGCTTGAAGTTCAGTATCTCAAACTTCTTCAATATCTCAACTGTGTACTTCCCCTGACTCGGGAAGATCTCATCAATTCTCTACCACACCACTAGTCCCAAGAAGTAGTGAATCATACCAAGGTCCTTCATCTCGAACTTAGAGGCCAACACATACTTGCATTCAAAAATAAGGCTCTATGTACCTGTGAGGAATAAATCATCAACGTAGGGGACCAAAATCAAGGCCTCAACATTAACAGTTTTGTAGTACAGGTTGGGATCAACAACACTTTTTATGAAGCCCAAACTCATCAAGTGTCCATCAATCCTCGCATACCAAGCTCGAGGTTCCTTCTTGAGTCCATACAGGGCCTTCTTCAACCTACACACATGAGACTCCTTCTCATGTATGACGAAACCATCTGGCTGCTCCATGTATATTTCTTCCCCAATCTCTCCATTGAGAAAGGTTGTCTTCACATCCATCTGATGTAGTTTCCATCCCATGGATGTTGTGAGAGAAATAATCATTTGAATAGAAGTGTATCGAGCAACAGGAGAAAATGTCTCCTCATAATCTATTCCCTCCACCTGAGAGAAACCTCTAGCAAAAACAATTTATTTATGCTTCTCGATGCTTCTGTCAGTTGTATTTTTGATCTTATAGATCCATTTGGAGGTCACTACAGACTTCCTTTCAGGTCTCAAAACAATATACCAGACATCATTCTTCATGATGGACTGATACTCCTCCATCATGGCATCTCTCCATACTAGATGAATCCTCATAACATGAAGGCTTAGAATCAATGACGTGGCTCATAGTTGCAGCATAGCATGGATACATTTGAGGTCTCTTTCTCTCTCAGAAGGTACCACGAGGAGCTACATGTATTTCTGCCTCCTGCAGAATCTGACGAGTCCATGTAGGTATTTCTGACCTACTACAATATTTCTAGGAACATCAACTAGAGGGGGAGAAGGAACAATCTCTTCTTGTTTCTCACTATCAATATCCATGTGAGATCCTCTATATCTCATGAAGGCTACCTCCTCCTTAAAGGTAACATATATGCTCATCTCAATTTGTCTCTGACCATGTATGTAGATCCGGTATGCCTTCGAAGACTCATTGTACCCCACAAATGTACCCTTTATTAGTGAAGGGTCTAGCTTGGTCCTTTTCTCCTTGAGTACATGAATGTATATTGAATACCCAAATATCCTAAAGTGTCCAACCTCAGGCTTCACTCCGGTGAAGGCCTCCTTGGGAGTCATGTTCCTCAAGGAATTCTGTTCTGAACATACACTACATTCATGGATGCCTCTTCCCACATAAACATAGGTAAATGTTGATCATGAATCATCACCTTGACTGTCTCAACAATAGATCTGTTCTTCCACTCTGTGACCCCATTCTGTTGAGGGTTGTGAGGAATAGTGTACTTCCTCTTGATCCATTCTTCAAACATCTCTAAGACACATCGAGGTTCCCTCATGGAACCAATGTCCCCCAAGACATATCGAGGTTTCCTCTTGAAACCAATGTCTTGGTTCCTTCATCTTGTAATCCATTGATTACTCTGCAATCAACTAGTGGCATACTACTACTACAATGTCGTCCATTAGTACACAAATTTTTCCATGTCATATTAGTACAAAACTATTGTCTAGGTATGATTGCATGAAGACAATCCAGGAATACTTCATCCATGGTCAAACAAGTGAAAGGGTCACAAACATTTATAGACTTACCTATAATTGTTCCAAACCCACTATAAATAAGATCGTCGTACATCCCTTTCACAACTGTCTAGTTCTCAATTTCCTTATTTTATCACAATGGTAGAGAAGAAGTCATCATGGAGCATGAGTGGCGTAGTCATCCACATTTGAACTTTGGCGTGCATGGTAGTGTTCCTCCAGCAGCTAGATTGGGCTGCACTTGACTACAACACCATCACTCAGCATATCACATACTGCACGACACATTTGACCGAGGAAGCACTGGTGCCGTAGGAGGACAACTCTCGCTGCCAAGGATTTCGAAGCATCTATGGCGACGCCACCACCAAAGACAAAAGACAAGAGATATGCACATGTCTAAAGAACGAAGCCAACAATTACAATCTCAATGACACAACTCTTCAAAGTCTTCCATCTAACTACAGTTTACAACTCTCCTTCACTATAAACAGGCTATTTTTCATCAAACACATCCTCTCTTTAAGTGAAACAAGCAACACATTGTGGAAACTCAAAAAATATTCATGATTTTTTCTACTAATCAAATTCTACAATGGGAAAGCAACTTCCTTTCAGGATCATGGGTCCTCCTGTGAGGAAGTTTTCCTAGTCCTTCTCTGATACCATGTTGGTTTTCATTCATATGATATATGAGAGATATTCGATATATTATTACAATAATGAGTGTTCCATATATAGGGAACATAAGGTGACCATCCATGAAAGGATACGTCCCTTGAATAATCAATAACTACTTATTATTATCATTTACTTACTATATACTAAATTTAATAATCAATATTAATTATTATGTTTAGAGAATGTCTTCTTGATGTTGTCCAAACATCAACAATGTGTACCAAAAGCCATTTTCAGACATTGTAGAGTATTGTAAAAGATAATCCCACAGTCAAGACAAAACAGGAAAAAGTGTAAGGGATCCTACAAACAGAAATACTAAACCGACACCACGATGTGTTACTAGGATTGAATTGGGGAATATAGTAGAAAAATTCAAAACAGACATCCTAAACACCATCAGTTCCCAACTTGATACCATTAAAATTAAAAGAAAACAAGAAGAAGAAAACGATACTTTGGCAATTTTTTGTCTTATGTGTAGGAAATGGCATCCTGAAAAGGAATGCCCCCTTAATGTTATTGATATATGTGGCCATTGTAAAGAAGATCGCCCTACCAGTGAGTGCTCTTCTTTACCTAGACTTAAATCCATTTTCAAGGGAGGGGGGGAACCTCAGGAAACATCATATTCCCCCAAGAGTACATGGAGACAACAAAATCCCAATATGTTTGTAGACCCTACCACACAATATTCACAACAACAATGGGTACCTCCAATGTCTTATCCTCAATGGTCACCTCAGCAACCAAAAATCTATCCTTGGAAAGAAGGATAGAGAGGGCCTACATACGGGAATGTTTCCTTTCATCCAACAACCTTTACCACCTACCCACAATATCCTTCCAATATTTCTCAGTTTCTACTGGGATTTAATCCCCCTGCTCTTCCTCCACCTCCATAGGTGAAAAAACAACTTGCACTGCCTATGAAACCAAATCTACAGCAAAAAATACAAGCTGCACCTATCCCAAACCCTCCTCAACCTACCCCTATTCATGAAAAACCCATTCCTAATCCAAATAATAGACCTACACAACCTATATAAAATATTGAAGTACAAACCTTCCCTACTTATGTGATAACTCCTGCTTCAATCAATGGAATTGAATTAAGATCAGGGAGGGTTGTAAATAAACCTAATCCTACTTTGGTTAGTCAAGAAAAAGAATAAGTAGATCATCAAGAACCTCAATAAGAAGAACAAATGGATAACCAATTAGATGAAGAAATAAACACCCCTGCACAACAGGAAAATCCTCCTCACACTTTTCACCAAACAGAAATGCCTCAAAAAACTAATCCTCCTTCTTATCCAGAAAGGTTACTTGTGAATAAATTTGAGTTACCTCTAGTACATAATATAGAGACTGAACTTAGAAACATATGTGTAAATATTCCCTTACTTCAAGACATCAAGGATATACCTATTTATGCTAAGATTGTAAGGTATATTTGCATTAAAAATCTAGGGAGAAAGAGGAAGGAGCCTTTTGTTATACAGGTGGTTGGACAATTATCAGAATTTATATCAGAAATTCCATCCAAATATAATGATCTAGGAAGCCCAGTGGTAACCATATAGATTAATGGTGTTTCTTTTCCAAACACACTTATTGATCTAGGGACAACAATAAATTTTATGTCAGTTTACACCATAAAAATGTTGCAACTAAATCACCTAAGACCAACACAAACTTTGCTCAAATTAGAAGACAAATCAGTCATTAGCCCAATAGGAATTCTAGATGATATAACAGTCACTTTGGCCTATTGGAAACACCCTATGGATTTCTTAGTGATTCATCCCAAATCCTCCAAAACAAGACATACAATAGTGCCTGGCTGACCTTGGTTGGCCACTATTGATGCGTTTATTAGTTGTCGATCTAGAGACATGAAAATTTTCAATGGCACCCAAAGTAAAAAACTTATCCTTTTTCCTCCTGCCCAACCAGCCACTGAATTTCCTCTCTGGTTGGAGAATCCCTATGGGGAGAAAGACTGTACTCAACCCTTGTTGACACTCAAACAAGTAAAAGGAGTTCAAGAGAAAACTGAAGAACAAATATTAAGCCTATTTTTGGTTGATACAAAATGCATTGAATACCCTCGATCTTTTCTTGAATACACACATATCTTCAACTCTGAATTTCAGGAAATCTGGCACCCCTCCACCTCTACAGTAGCCACCATTTCACAAGTAGATGAAGGGAAAGAATCAGTTGTCCAGGCTGTTGAAATCAAGCCTGGAAAATCTTTGTATATCAATGCTAGTTTAGAAACAGATCAAAAACAAAAGTTGATTCAAATGATTCAAGGGAAATCTAGTGATTTTGCATGGGATTACTTCGACATGAAAGGGATCCACCCAGACAATTGTATGCATAAAATTTACACTAATGACAAAATCATACATGTTAGACAACCCCAAAGAAGAATGAATCGAACCTTAGAAGACGTAGTGAAAGAAGAACTCTAGAAACTCATGCATGCCAATTTTATTTACCCTATGTCGGATAGCAAGTGGGTGTCCCCATTAGTTATTGTTCCTAAGAAAAATGGTAAATGGAGGATTTGTGGGGACTTTCGAGAATTGAACAAGGCTACCTTCAGAGATTACTTTATTTTTCCGTCCATAGACCAGGTCTTGAACACTTTGTGATCTAAAAAAGAAGAAGACTTGTATTCTTGAAAATATTTGCAAGTAAAGTTTATGTGTTAAAATGCAAATGGATCAACTTTGCAACACAACTTTAATAGATTTTACTCATTCTAGATGCATATAAAAATCAACAATAACAGTGAACAGAAAACACATAACACAACAAATGATAAAGGAGTTCACCCCTCTCTTGGGTTACTTCTCCTGGTCCAGCTTCCAATGGATCATTTGTATTATTTTCTTAAAGTGCTCAAAAATGTGCTTTACAATGCTCCAAATGCCAAATAGACTGCTCCAATGGCTTCAGAACGTCCAAAAACCCCTAGCTGGGCTTTTTCAACATCTCGTTTGGCCAAAAAATGAAGTAGATAGGCTTCCTAGAAGTCCCCCTTCAAGCTTGTTGTATCTGCATCTACAAATTGCACCCTTGTTGGCTCAACCTAGCCCGCACGCAATTTAAAGCGTAAAAACTTGGCACCGGATGCAACCACACAAATGGTGCAAACTGTAGGATGGTTATGGGTGCGCCTAGCCCCTAACCGCCTAGGCCATGGTCGTATGACCCATGTGTCCATGCGCAAATGCAAACAGGGCTCCGTCCCAAGGTGAATAGATAATGGACAAGTGGTGGACGTTGGTTATACAACCGTTTGAATCAATACACAACAGTGTGCGTGCACCTGTAGCATAACCAAAGGTCATATGTTATGGCACATACGACCGGGCTAGGCTTTGTTTTGAAATACATATCCACGTGCATTTTGTTAAACCATCGGTCACATATATATAATGCCGAAACCGCAGGCTGGTGCTAAGCCCCCGTCCGGACCCCCGCGCCAACATAACACAATTCAAACTCAAATATATTTTAAATCATATATATAACAAGTTTCATATGGTGGCATGCTAGTTGGCAGCCCTTCCCAAGTCTCTTCCCCTGCCCGGAGGTCGCGGGGTCGAGTCCTGCCGGTTGCAAAGCTTTTAAACCAACAAACAAGTGAAACAGGGCGGTCGTTGATTGGGCCACGTGTCACCTTCCCATTCACTGCCAAAAAAACACATCATATGCCAACTGTCCAATAATTGTCTGCCACATCAGCGTATGGTCTGCCACGCCATCTGTATGGTCTGCCACATCATCGTGCGTACGGACTGTACAGTCAACATCCCTTTTTTTGCCTGTTTTCCATTTTGAACAGAATGCGATATATCTCTCTCCTAATGTTCGTTTGAACCCAAACGAGTTGTCTTGGGTTCACAATGATGAGGCCTATGCTCTTGTTAGATTTGAAGCAATTCCGAGCAATTTGAATTTTTGAGAAAAATTTGATCCCCTGATCACAGCTTCCCATTGAAAAGCTTTTGGACATCCAAAAGACTATTTTCAGTCTATATGAAGATGAGGGTATAGTTCCCTCACCCTTCCAACCTCAATCCACTTGTCTTTGCTTGGATTTGTACCTTTAAGACCAACTCAAAGATATTCCACATTTCCTCATTTTGAAGTTCACATTCTCTTGTCAAGGATGGTGTCTTCGTACAGTTCTGTAAGATATTCTTGGGAAAAATCATCTATAGAAGGAATCTGAACATGCTCTCCTTGATCATCAATTAAAGGAGGCTCATATAATTTTAAATTATCAACATTAACAACTGCATACATTTGCATATAAGGAGGCAAATCTAAACGAAAAGCATTGTTACCAATCTTGTCGATAATCTTGAAAGGACCATATCGAATTGGTTTCAATTTTTTACCTTCTCCTTTAAGCCTCTCCTTACTGATGTATAGCCAAAATTCATCTCCAACTTGGAAACTGTGATCAATACGATGCTTGTCATGTCTCGTCTTGTACTTGGCTTGACTCTTTTCCAACTGCTCTTGCACCATTTGATGTATCGACTGAATTTGTTCAATGAAATTTTTTGCCCTATCAATGTCATATTCACTATCGATAGAAATATCCTTCCCAAAGATAAAATCTAAAGGAGATTTGGGAAAATAGCCAAAACATGCTTCAAATGGTGACGTTTGAGTTGAAGAGTGCTTAACTCGATTGTAAGCATGTTGAATGTAGTGTAAATGCTCATCCCAAAGTTTAGGATGCTTGCTGCAATAAGCACGAAGAAGATGCACCACTGTTCGATTTACCACTTTTGTCTGACCATCTATTTGTAGATGAAAAGCTATGCTCTTTTTCAGTTTGGTGTCCATGAGTGCCCATAAATTTGACCAAAAACTTCCAACAAATCGAGAATCCCGATCAGAAATAATGGATTTAAGCAATCCAAAATGCACCCAAACATTCTGAAAAAACATTTGTGCCATCTGTTCAGATGTAACCTGCTTTGTACAAGGTATCAAAATACAAATTTTTCTAAATTGATCAACCACAACATAAAGATAATCATGATTTCGTCTAGACATAGGTAGACCTCCTACAAAATCCATGGAAATACTTTCCCAAGGACGAGAAGGAACTGGAAGTGGAGTATACAAACCCAACTTTTGATTGCTAGGTTTACTTGTGGCACATAACGAACATCCTTGAACATATCTTGAAACACTTTCATTCATTTTAGGCCAGTAGTAGTATCTCTGCAAATTAGCCACTGTCTTGACTACACCAAAATGACCAGCAATAAGAGAATAATGGGCTTCTCTTATAATGTTGATT
>JASDQU010435461.1:13167-23383 GCA_032191745.1 Picea mariana | reverse complement strand
TAATATTTTTGTATATGTATACAAGGAAGTTTCCAGTTGCCATGAGTGCTAGATATTTGATGGAAGGATAAATTTTCAACCCCTATCGTTGAAACCTATCTCTTTCGAAGCATCGTTCATGCCATGGAGCCTTGACTTTATAGGATAAATCCATCCACCATATTGGATACAACATAGGTGGATACTAACTGGTACTAATTACTTCACCAGATGGATCAAATCAATCCCCACAAGGCAGGCTACTGACACAATCATCATTCAGTTTCTGGAGACCAATATCTTGTCTAGGTTTGGGTTCCCTATCAATATCATCATGGATAACACAACAACATTTAAGTCCAAGAAGATGGAGAATTTTTGAAACAATTACAATATAACCCTAGGACACTCTACGACTTATTACCCACGGGGTAATGGATTGGTGTAATCATCCAAAAAAATCTTAACCAAGATTATTAAAAGGTTCCTGCAGGACAAAAAGAAGGCCTGGCACAAGAAGCTTATCTATGCACTATGGGATGATATAATCACCACCAAAACATCCATCTCCATGTCACCATTCCAAATTTATATGGCACAGATGCATTTTTCCCTACCTCACTGGGATTTCCCGTGAGGAATTTGTTGCAAGAGAAAGAGGTCGAGCCAAACGACACCCATAGGAGGATAAATCAATTAATTCACGTGCAAAAGATGAGGGAGATGGTTTTATACCGATCACAAATTCACTAGGACATGATGAAGGAAATTTTCAAGAAGCACTCTAAGCTGAAATATTTCAAGGTGGATGATCTAGTGCTGAAGTGGGATGCGAGGAATGAAGACAAAGGGAAGCATGGAAAATTCAATCATCTTTGGATGGGACCATTTAGAATCATCACATGCCAAAGGAACAATGTATATCTGCTACAAGATATTAATGGAGAACTCACTGGTAGGGGGCCTGTAAATGGTAGGTTCCTTAAACACTATCTGGTTTAGTATGGTCTATTTAGGTTTTCATGTCATTGCAAATAGTTGTTTTATTTATGTTTTCAAAGAAGGCATTTCAAGTCAGTATGTCAGTAGAAAATTGAAGCCCTGAGTGAAGGCCCTAAGTTTATACCGAGTCTAGTTGTAACTATGTCAAGAAGGTCTAGGGTGAGTCTTTTCTGTTGTTTTAGAGTCTGCAAATCAAATAAATCTCAATGGGTAGGCACTTTGTCTATTGTTCTTTTCTACCTCACTAGGAGGATAGCATCCCCGTTGGAGCCAGCTATTAGTGTCGTCATTTTTCCTAGTTAGAGTTAGTATTAAATGAGTCATGGCCCATTTTTCAAAGCATGTGAGGTTAGGTACTGAAAAACGAATGGGTTGAAGTCAAAAAGTGGTCTGTTTGGTCCTTGGAGTTGGGAAAGGGTATCATAATCAAACAAGCATGAATTGTAAAGGTCTTTTCCAAAAAGGTTGAGTCCTATTAGAAAAAAGTATTTTAAGTGTTATAGGTTGAGGCAAGTTATTAGAGTAAGGGTCACGTTGACAGATATAATGACCATCATCACCTCATTCTTAATTCAAGAGGGATAAGAAATCACGATGCTCATATCATGTATACTCTGAATCTCTTATCATTTGTACTTCAGACACTCTGAAGTGTGCCCGTCGTGCAAGTGTGCTCTACAAATCTTCAATGTGTTTCAGGTTTTCCCGTCACCATGGATTCAATTTCCTCTGTCATGATTCCATCCCTTGCTTGTTTAGTTATAAAGGCCATTCATCCTACATGTTTTACCATCCGAGTTTATGGGTTGTCTGTGATTTTTCATGCAAGCCTTGAGTTTCTTGCTCCGGAGAAGCCAATTTCCATTCGCTATGTCACAAACTAGGTCAATCAAGATTGTCACGTTTTGTCTGTCTTACATCATGGTTTGGATCATGTCGAAGTTGGTGACAAGTTATTCTGTCAGGCGGCAAGTCCTCTTAGGGTCATCCACTCATCTTCATAATTTTTGTCACGCCCAAATTCTCTTTCATGCTCCCCTACTATGAAGAGAATGTCATCTTCATTGTCACAACGACGACCCATTCCTGTACCATGAATATTTGTGGCGCCTGGGGACCGTGCAATGAATTCCCAAAGTCATTCTCTCTTATCGCGCAAAGTTCTGCTATCGCCCCTCCGATGGTTCTGGGATAATAATATCATTATCCATTTTCCACGTGAAGGGGGTGTCATATTCACTACCATGTGTGAAGAACAAACACACATTGCACCATGACGACATCCCAAAACATAAGGAAAGGGGCATGAAGTGGCAGAACTGTGAGGTCCGAACCTCAAACTTGGCATTGATAAATGAGGATCCAAATGTCAGAGCATGTTTTGAACAAGTTGGATACATGATCTATTGCAATAAAATCCAAGGATACAATGTGAAACTGGCAGAACAGTTCGCGCTCATATTTAGCGGGTTCCTCGCAGTTATCATAGGAATCACTTTCCAACTGACGGAGGAAACTCTGTAAGCCACAACCGAGATCCCTCCACATGGTGAAAGGTGGTATAAGGGCATGCCTTTGGACATGCTATGCTACGAATAATTCATCAAACCAAACTGCCTAAACAGGAAAATCGAAACGGGTGTTCCAAGTCGGTATCTATGGGAGCCTTTTCAGAAACTCTTGAAGGTGACTAGAAAGTATTTCACCAGCGAAAGAAGGTCTGATAGAATACACCCACATAACATCATACTTTTTATGAATTTCACAGGAAATATGTCATTGAACCTACCTTTATTCTTGCACCAATGTCTTGGAGGAATGGCATATAACGTCCAATCCGAAGCAAACCAGTCGAATAAGAAATTATCCCATATCTCACTAATCAAATTGTTGATAGTTTAGGAATTAAGGTGACTGGGAAAGGCTAGGATTCGTTTATTCTTTTAGCCGACATCCCCAGGGACCCAAAAGGGGATTCCACTCTACCCATGGGAGAAGAAACATCTCACAGCGTGCAGACATGAATAGAAAGGGTTGCAGAAAAAAGAAAAATAGTGGAAGTCTTGTGCCCCTAATAGCCAATACCCTGGAAAAGAGGCATCCCAAGGAAGAATAGAGAGTCTGGGGTGGCCCAAGCTCCAAGAGAACCACGTGCCAAATCGGTTGTTGAGAATTTACTCATGCACGTTGTTCAGCTGGAACCTGTCAAAGGTTCAAGCTGAGAAATATGCAACAGAGGGAGAAAGCCGGACAATGAAAGCATGGATATTCCTGAGTCATCACTATAGCTAAAGCAAGCACAACTCGCTATTCCTAAGTTGTACCAGGAGAACATGTAGTTGAGGAAGTAGTTAGCGGAAAGGACCATCGAGACATCAACATCAGAGAGCCACGAAGGGAATGTGACTTGTCTCAAGAGGTAGCTCAGATAAGCACAAGACACAATCATCTAGCTACGTGAAGCACAGAGAATGTCAGAGGAGATAATTGTGGAGCACTTCAAGGAATGTGGATTGTCCATGGAAAACGTTTGTGCGGCTCTAGCTAGTGCTCAAACAAAGCTAAAGGGGAACATGGTCTTGCGAAGATAGGTAAAGAATATGAAAAGGAGAAACTCATCTCTCAAGAAAATGCTTAGAATATCAAGACTGTAGATAAGGCCAGAAACATAATTGATGCGATCCCGTTTTTGTTATTTTTTAAGGTGGTGTGAAATTCCTTTCTCCATGTGTCTTGTCTCCTACCAAGAAGTAAGCAATTCAACGTGTATCTGCGCGATGGACATACGTCGAGAAGGTGTTGAAAAAACACCTATCACGAAGGACACGTGTAGGCTGAACACACAATAGTTTTGAAGAAATGTGGTGTCCCCTGACCGTCATTTCCATCTTGGAAACACAAGTGACAGTCCACAGTTACCCACCACATGCATACCACAACCAATGATAATGTGACATCAATCAAAGTCATTACACTAGGTGGCAGGAGCCTAACAATGTTCTCGATCATCCAGATAACCTTTCAAAGGAGAAGCGCTGACACATCACTTCTTAACTATGAAATATTGTTGATGACCGAGCCATAATGGCAAAGACGTTGATTATTACATGACTGGGTACAATCAAGTTTCTATTCTTAGTAAGTGTCATCTGAAGGATCATTGGGAAGAGAATAATCAGATCCTAATTTCTAGGAGTGGTAGTTGGGGGGCATCACAGCCCAAGAAACACATCCATTTTCTATATATTGCATCTTTTCAATGTAAGCCAGGTTGGTTGGCAAAGTAATGTAGACAGTGACTTTTGAATGTAACTTCCGAACCCGATTGAAGTTTAATGCAAAGGTTCCTAGACTTTGATGAAAATATTTTAATGGTGGTGGTTTGATGTATTGTGATATCATTTATGTACGTGCTTCCTGCATTCTATATATCCATGTTTGTATTCTATTTAAATTGAAACGTTTTATAAGTCTAGAATTCATTTCGCGGTGTTCTAGACTTTTCCATTTAGATACTTGTATTTTCTTCTAAGTAATTTAGAATTCATCTCCAATGGTGCTCTGAGTTACTTTATGTGTTTTTCTTTTTCCACACACAATGAATTCGAATTGAAAGACCATTTCCTACTTATCCTTCATCCTCTCAAGTTTTAGTCACCAAGTCATTTACTCCTCTTGATTTCTAGAATTTGACTGCATGGCCTAAGGATCTGTATTCTTTTTCGAATAGAACCAAAAATATTATGCGAACGTGTTAAATCTAGCTGACAATTCAAAGCCATAATCTGTATAGAGGCAAAATCTCAAAGAGAGCCCTCTCTAGGTCAGAAAGGCTAGTTTTTGGCCTTAAAGTAAGTCTGTAGGTTACCACTGTCATTTGTTTTCTTAGCCAAATGAATTTATGAAGTGATAACAGAACCCACACATAGGATGTGGGTAAGGGAGGTTCCCATCCCACACCTTTTCCTTGGCATGCGAGCAACTTTTCCCCACCATAGATCTGACGGCTGAGATTGGGGCATGATCAACAACTCAAGATGACTTCACATTCCCAAAGTACGTGATGGTTAATGACCCTATGCGATGTGATAGTGGTTTTACCCCATGTTTCTTTCCTCATTTTGATGTGTTTTACATTGTCAAGGGCCATTTTAAAACCTCCCCGTATGCAATGTGAAAACACTTCCCAATGCCACTCGTGGTTTCAACTGCCACTCAACCAATATCCCTGCCACCCCTCCACCGAGGCCTGTCACACGGTCATCTTGGCCTGCTACCCTGCTACCATCCTACCACTATTTACTTCCACATAATCATTGTCACATCACCTGACACATGGCCTCCACATCACTACTGAGATCATCATACAAAAAAATAACCAAATTTCAAAACATTCATAATTTTTCAAAGTTTTCAAGAATGCCTTATTTTAAAATTTAGCTAAGGTTTCCATGGGATTCTACAATTAATCTTCCCTCAAACAATTTCAATCAACTAATGACCAATCATCACAATTCTCAACCCCTCAATATTAGTTACATTTCGACCTCTACGAAAAATTGTAAAAGATTTGACTTGCAAATCGAACCATATGGCCCAAGTGTTGTAACCGATGCTCTAATACCAATATGTGATTTGTCCAGAAAACCACTCTATCTCATGTCACCTATGGAATAACATTTAATACCAAACAACAATGTACCCATTTCCTAGCTACCTCTAAATTGACCTCCTTGGGCAAGTTCTAATTTTTGTTACTAGACTTTATTTATCAAGAAACAATTTACCAACACATGCTATAATAAAGAAGCATGATAAAATATAAAATAAAAGACTAACATGCCATGCAAAATAATAACAACAAGCATGCACAACATAAATACATCTCATAGGTAATAAATACATAATGGAATATAAATTACACAGAAAATGTAAAGAGAACTTATCTTTAAAAATAACCATTCACCAACTAGCTATAGACATAGGACGTTCCTCCCAACCATAGAAACTTATGTTCCAAATATCAACAACAAGTCACCCCCAATCCATGGCTATGTATCCACAAGGATGGGTCCTAGGTCGACTCTAAAAAAAAACAACTATCAAGCTCTCACAGTTTTACCAACCAGAAAACAATCCCAGTTTACTAGCTCCCTTCCCCTTCATCTTACACAACCCAAAGAAATGATCTCATTTCTCTACAATGCAGTTCCTAAGGTTGTTCCAATTATTTTCCAGGGATCCATTGCTACTGGTCAGGAAATATCAATGCTAGAAACTCCAAGGAATCTCAGTTGTGGATAGTTCTCTCTCAACTACCATTATTCTCATGCAAACATGCATCCATTTCCTCTTGGAATAATCAACAATCTGTTATAGCCAACAAGAAATGACTCCTATCTCCCCATAATTTTTTTCCTCTGACAAAAATAAAATAAAAATGAAAGAGAAACAAATGAATGAAGAACAATGAAAAGAGTGAACCACCAAACAACCCTAAAATGGGGTTTACATACTTACATGTAATAAATAACCACATGGCCTTTCCCCAAGAATCTCATGTAACGACATTTCCCCAACTATTACCAACTTGATGGGTAAAAGAAAATAGTAATGAAAGACTTGTCCCATTTAGCCCCCTCTCTTGTGGAATCATAGCCCCTATCATTGTCCTTGTTTGTCTTGCAACCAATGAATTCAAAGTATTTATATTTCTAGGCATTCTGACCTTTCAAATTTATAGGAACTTCGACCTTAACATACCATCTCACCAGCCTAAGTATCATATTTCCAAATTACATTATAAATTCAGGGACCCAAAACTGGGGTATTATAATAGCCTAAAGGTTGTTCCATGTAGTTTTCTTTGAGAAAATACCCATGCAAGAAGGTGCATTTAACATCCATCTGATGGACCTCCCATTTATGTGAGGCAGTAAGGGAAAAAAAAAGGTGTATGGAATTCATTTTATCTCCAGGGGGGAATATTTCATTATAGTCAATGCCTTCAACTTGAGATAACCATTTAGAAACTAACCAAGCCTTGTGTCTTTCAGCACTTCCATTTGATGCATACTTAGTTGTGTACACCCGTTTACATGTAACAAGTTTTATTTATTTCAAAATAGGTACAAGATCCCAAGTATTGTTCTCCATTAAAGAGAGATACTCTTTATTCATTATTGTGTCCCAATCTAGATGACCTGAAGCTGTTGCAAATGTTTCTAGATCATAAGTCTCTGAAAATTGAGGCAAAATATAAAAGGCTTGTTGGAACTATGAACATGTATGACATTGTTCTGAAGGATCACCAGTTGTTTCTCGAGTTGAACAGACCCATCTGGGAAGTTGTGGTGTCGACGTAGCTTCATGTTCAATGGAATCATCTAGAGGAAGGTGAGTAGACGAAGATGGAATTTCATCCTTACTATCATCATTTGAAGAAGAAGAAACCAGAATAATAAAAGAAGATGGCACACAAGTTGGAGATGGATCACAGGCCAAATAATGCATAAACATCAAATTACTCTTGCAATCCAAGAGATTTTCATCAAATTTAACATCTATGTTGTTAATAATTTAACATCTTTAGACTAAACAACAAAAATACACTTCTCATTGTTCAAGATTTTTTTTTTTAGATCCTTTGTGGGAGTGTTATTTACTATGAAATTTGCATAGTTAATGGCTTCTACCCAATAATTAAGAATTAATCCATTAGATTGGATCATACCGTTAGCTATTTCTTTTAATGTACACTTATTTCTCTCAGCAACACCATTTTGTTGTGGTGCATATGGAACAATGTGTTGCATTTAGATGCCACGTGTACTGAAGTAACTTATAAAATTGTTGTTCACATATTCTCCTCCATTATCTATTCTTAACCTTTAAAGTTGATGTTTAGACTGTTTCTCTATGAGGGCCTTGTAGGCCAAAAACTTGTCAAACACTTCACTCTTATGTTTTAAGAAGTAAACCCCAGTGCATCTAGAGAAGTCATCAATGAAAGTTAAGAAATACTTACACAAATAAAAAAGAAGGAAAAGAAAGTGGACCACACAAGTCACTCTAAACAAGATGCAAAGTTTCTTAGGAATACACAACCAACACAAAAACCATATTTACAATAAACAAGAGGAATACCAGTCATCATCTATTGATTACATACATTAGAGGAAGTTTGCTCCAAAAATGGGCATCCTAAGGAAATTATAATATGAAAATAAAATAAATAATATATTATTAATATATGATACTAATATATAATAATAGTTTATAATACAATCATAATATAATAATATATAATATATAATATAATCATAGTATAATATGAATTAATAACTATAATATAATACTACTATGAATTAATATGAATGTTACAATAAATGTATAATATATTATTATAATATGATATAATAATATATTATAATAGTATTAAATATAAAATATATTCATAATATAATATCGATCAATAACTATAATAAAATAAAACTATGAATGTATATATAGGAAAATGGAATACTCATTATATCTTTTTATATTATAATACAAATGTTAATGTTCCATAAATATTAGAGGATATTTGTGTTATGAATTAAAGATGAAAAGCTAAACCCATTCTACCAATTAGTACGAATCAAAAATCATTACACCAATCATTGAATTGGGTATCGGACAGTAAGCACCGAAATTAGTTGACATTACACCAACTAGCATAGTCACATAATTGTGACTGATGAACGCCGAAAGGCATATTACATTATACCAATCATTGAATTGGGTATCGGACAGTAAGCACCGAAATTAGTTGACATTACACCAACTAGCACAGTCACATAATTGTGACTGATGAACGCCGAAAGGCATATTTATTTTATTAAACTTAATTTTAACATAAACTTTAATTAGGTTTGTAAATAAAATCTGTTATGAATTAAAGATGAAAAGGTAAACCCATTCTACCAATTAGTACGAATCAACTATTATATAAAAATTATATAATACTAAATTAATAAGTATATTACAACTTTAAAAGTAGTAATTAAGTATTATTAATAACTAAATAATTAAATATTAATAGTTAGCATGGAATAATGAGATAGGAGTCTCTTCCTATTGTGTTGGCCTTAGAGACCTGAGTAATCATTAATAAGGATCGTCAAGGGAATTCACATTTCATTGTTAGAGGTGAAATTCTTGGATTTATGAAAGACAAACCACTATGAAAGAATTTTCCAAGGATGTTTTCATTAATCATTATTTAATATTAAAAATCAATATCTACATGATCTAATAATAACCATACATTATTAATATTGATGTTGTCTAACTATTCTACATTTTGTCCCTTTTTGTCGGAATCGGACAACATAAATCTGCTCAAAATCACAATTTTATGTTATTTAAATTACATTTCTGAATCTAGAAATGGATTCAACATGCTCAAAAAACTTGCGGCGTTCAAATTATACAAATTAACCACTGAAATATGAAAATCCAACAAATTTTCACCAGATTTCTCTTAAAATTAAATAGAAAATATCGTTGGAAAATGGCAAAAATGTAGAATAGATAGACCATGACATTAATATATAATCGAATAACACATTATTATTGATATACAATAATAATGGAAATATAATAAATAAATGATAATCAACATCATACAATAAATAACAAAAGTGTTAATAATATAAAATATCCCATAGTGAATATTTCAAAAATATTGAACATATCCCTAAACGATCTCACCAAGATATTAACTAATCTGAGGTGTACATATGGTTTTTTTTTCTCAAATAAAAACATAAAACATAATCATCCATGACTTTTATATGTCCAACTCATTTATTATAGTTGACACAATTCTTTGAAATTATATTGGTTATTGAATTTTCAAATCAACAAGCATGTTTTTTCTTATAAGGCCCGTTTTTGGAGCAAATTTCCTATAATAGTTGTCGCAATGAGTGATAGTTTAGATTACCAAACTGCTCATGTCAATTTTTTCTCAAATTATCGCTACGAGCAACAACAATTGATGGAAAACATGATGACCCAAAGTTGTTCAATGTGTACAACTTGGTAATATCATCAACAACTCCAGTTGTGACGACATGCCTAGGATCTTTAAGATTCTTGATTACAACTTGGTGAGGTGAAAAATCTACGGTTTTACCTTCACCCGAATGAGTATTTTGATACACTGATATAAGTTTGCAAGAAATAATTG